>ML787508.1:304327-334419 GCA_009831015.1 Picea engelmannii
CTACCTATGTTCTTCCCAACAGATCGCAGCTACCACCATGTGGTATTTCTTAGCCAAATATTTCATTATTGTTCTCGACTCTGCGACCACAATCACAATTATTATCATAACACAGTCCTATCACAGGCAATCGATTGGGTTGCAGGTTCCTATTATTCCACCTGTCATTGCGTCTTAGGACGCCTGGCATCATAGATTACCACGCACTTGTAGAAACGGCCATCCAATATGAAACGCTCATCCAGTATGATCCGCAGACAGCTGAATGAAAATGAAAAGCTCAACCAAGTGTGTCTTGCCATCCAATATTCCCTAATAATTTAAACGTGGTCATCCCAAAGGTTAATTATTTAATCGTGGCAATTAGTTAGTTATCAAAGTAATTTTTAAATATGATTAGGTAAATGTAAAAAAGTAAACACATAAACGGAGGTCTTTATAATAGCTAGAAAGTTAATGATTGAAATCACAGCCATTTATTTTGTGTGACTACTAAGAATATTCCAGCCATATTTAATCTTGTCCATAAAAAACTTATTAAGCATTAAACCCCTATTAAATCTGCCCATTGTCAATAGGTATACGCCTTTCGGCGTAATAAACAATGGGAAATCATTTTTATATTGAATTTACAGAGTGAAAATGAAATTATTATTATTATTATTAAGTTATGAAGTTTATGTTTATCAAAATTGCTTAATAATTATGTATCTATTTATTAAAATTGCTTAACAAATATGTATGTGTTTATTAAAATTGCTTAAAAATTAGATCTAGTGTTTTAGGCTTCTTGTTATAAAATTAGTGTTATCTTTAAATTAATAAACAAAAAAATTGATTTTTTTTTTTTAAATTAATATTTCTTTATTATATATGAATTTCTTTATTATTGTAATTTTATTAGATCACTTCACAAAATTAGTGTTATTATTTAAATTAATAAACAAAAAAATTGATTTTGATTTCTTTTAAAAAATAATATTTCTTTATAATATATAATTTATTATTATTATATATATTATAATTTTATTAGATCATTTCATATATTCATTATTAAATTTAGTTACTATTAAATTTAATTCTGATAGTAAATTTTATAATATTGATATTTCCAAATTCTTTTTTATTAAATTTAGTCATTAAAATTAGTTGTGATAGTAAATTTGATAATATTGATATTTCCAAATTCTTTCATTAAATTTAGTTATGATAGTAAATTTGATAATATTGATATTTCCAAATTTTAAGTTCTTCACTATCTACATGACTATATTACTTTCGGTAATACTTTGAATAATACTAATCATAATTATGTATAATATTAATTTGTACATATTTATATAATGGTATAATCTATTGAAGAAAATAAACAAGTGAAGGTCATAATTCCACTTCTTTCACTCAAAGTATTACTCAAAAGTAATATGATCATGTTTATCCCATATTACTTTGGTTCCCAATTCTTAATGTATCTCTCAAAAAGTAATATAGTCATGTTTATCCCATATTACCTTCATTCCTAATTCTTAATATATCTCTTATTTTTATAAATTTCTAAACAAATCATAAAACAAAGTCTTAACAAAATTATAAGATCTACATAAAAACCATGACTTAAATATCCAATTATATATTAACACAATTTTAAATATTCAATTATATATTAACATAATTTTAAAAAGAAAAATACAATTCAATTAAAAATACATTTTTTTCAATCTATTTTAATATAATAAACTTGTTTATTTATAAAATAATTATTTCTTTTCATTTTTAACTTAAACATTTTATAATTATTTCTTTTCATTTCTAACTTTAACATTATATAAATTTTTAATTATTAAATTATATCATTTAACTATATTAAAACATTAAGACTAACTTAATTAAATATATATAATTTTCAAATTCAATTTTAATATATTAAAATTATATAATTTTAATATAGTGGTTTCTTTTCATTTCTAACCTAAACAATTTAGTTCACTTGACATGCCCACAAGTATTTATTTTGTACTACCACATAATTGGAGGTGTACTCTCCACCCACCTTTTCAAATAATGTTTTTGAATACATTCACTTCAAAAAAATTCCTTTCTAGCTTTATAAAATTAGAACCTTCCTCATGTTGCCACTCTAAAATTTATAATTTAATTTTGTTTTCTTAATAAATTATTATTAAGAATAGTTATTATATATACGTTTATTTATAAGAAAAAAAAATTGTAAAATTTAATTGGTAAGGATGACACTTCATCACACAACAATTCAAGTTGAATCCAATCTACAATCATCATAGTCATTGTCATATTAATATATCAATACTTAATAACATAATATATACTTAATTATAATAATATATAATTATTAAAATTATAACAATAGTTATATTTATTTAGCTTAGTTAGATAATTAATATATTATTATTAATTTTTTTATCCACACTACAAGATATGAGACTAAGACATATTATTTTTAAATTCCATCATCATCTACATCTTCATTATCATTTTTAAAATAAAATCATAGCTTAAAGATCATACATTTAATTATAAAATTTACCTTAGAATATATATCATATCAAGTTCTTGAGTTTAAGAATATTTGAAGTTCTTCTCTCTATTGCAAATGGATGCCACATTGAATATTTATTGGTAACTGGTGACTTGAGGGTTGTCATACACTGGATGGACGGGAAGTCTGAACTAGAAGAGCTCAACTTAAGGCCATGGAACTAAAACTTCAATTCATATGGCTCAAGGGTCTACATGTCCATAGACAGTTCAATTCAATGGCAGAGTCCCTTTCAAAACTAGCACTAGAGAAGCAGCTTGGGTGGGTCCATTTCAAGGAGGTCTACAAGGATTCTCTTATCACATTTGGTCAATTTTATATCTTCTAAATGTAAGGACAATGGACTTGTTTTGTTTTTTTGTCAAGAACATCGTCACAATTTTGTAAATTTATGAAAATTTCATCTTTTGTAAGGTTTATTATCATTGAGGACAGTATTAGACTTATAATTATGTGGCGTGTAACAAAATAGTATGAAGGAAATAGTAGTTCTGTTTGGATTGTCTCACAACATATATAGACTTATCTATATTTTGGAAAGTTTCCTTTGATTCAATATTGAATAACAATGAAAGTGTTTTTTTTGGGGAAAAATCATATCAAGTTCTTGAGTTTACAAATATTTACACTCTTTTTCTTTTCACAAAATTGAAAGTTATTGTAAGATGTCATCATTAAAATAATGAACTAACTTCAAATAAAAAGAAATTAATTGCAATATTATTATGATGTCAATTAACAATATTAATATTAAAACTTCCTTCAAATTACTTTGGCATTCCCATTCACCCGTTTAAAGAGTATGCTAGTTATTTTTATTAGCTATAGAAAGCAAATGCATTGTCGTAGACAAACCACTTCAATGTTCCAACGATGGGATTTGAAATTGTTGGGCAGGTCGTTATACGAAAAGCCAACTGACACACACCAGTGCATGTCACGATCTGAATGTTCCACGATAGATCTTGTTCAATGATATTTGATTTATTTAAAATCTTCTTGATGTGGTTGCACCAAATCAATAATCATGGGCATGAGCAAGTACATAGCACAACAATGCTTGTCACGATCTGAATGTTCCACGATAGATCTCATTCAATGATATTCGATTTATTTAAAATCTTCTTGATGTGGTTGCACCAAATCAATAATCATGGGCATTAGCAAGTACATAGCAGTGAATCGTGCTCTCCACGATGTTGTGGAAATTGTGAAACCAAAATTGTTTGAAACATTAAGTTATCTCATTTAGGGTTTTCTTTAAGGATTATACAAACTTAACCACTCAAATCTACAGATTCAACGCCAAAAAAATTAAAAAGTTTGAATTACATAACTAACTAAGTTAATTGTTTTATGAATATTTAAGTTTTTGATAAAAGTTTTAAAATCTTCTACTACAACACTTTGTCAATAAAGATTTCGAAATATTTTAAAATAGAGATGATTAAACAAACTTTTCTTTCCAAAAAAATAAAACTAATTATCAATTTACTTTTTTCATTTAAAAATATTTAAATCATTAAAATTAAAAATTTATTTGGCAAAAAAATGGAATTTGCAAATATATTTTATTATTGAAAACAATGAAATTGTTGATAAAGAATAAAATACAACATGGTCATTGTATGATAAAAGAATATCTCTAGAACATGCTCAATGAAACAACATTTTCAATAAGATTAATTAAATTAATTGATTATGTACATGACTACATTGGAAGTTTGTTTACAATTGAAAGTAATCCTTTTTTCAAGTAATTTAGGATAGGCAGATTTTGTTTTTTCATGTACGTTATTTTTTTTTTCAATAGAGTTTGTTTAATAAAGATTTACTTGATAGATATAATGGCTTGGACATTACTCATTGAAAAAAAGAATTATTTACAGAATTAAATATGGTTTGGAGATGATTTTATTGATAAACAAAAAACAAAAAAACATTTACATAATTATTTTTTTCATAATATGGAAATGATTTTATTGAAAAAAAAACATTTATTTATATAATTAAAAATTTTCACAATATTTACTTATTTTATTTATTTTTAATAATCAAATTAGAAATAAGATAATTAATAAAGAAATTCAACTTTTTTCCCTTCAAAATTCTTCTCAACTTATTCTCAAATTAAATTAAAAATTATAATTCCAAGGATTTTGAATCATTTCAAAATTACCACATCATCAAAATTATAAATGAATAAATCAAAACATAACTTCATTTAAACAACTTAAAAAATACTTTAAAAAAAAATAAATTTATTTACTAAATCGTCCCCTCATAAAAGTCAACTTGCACAGTATGCATTCATGGTTAGTGGTCGGATTGTTACAGGAAAAAGTATGTGGCCCGCCATGGTGTTTGCCACGATCTCAATGTGCTACGATTGATTTCGTCGGTTTGGCATTCGATTTATTAAAATCTTTGTGCTCTGCTTGAAATAAATCAATATTCCTTGCCCATGTGCAATTTAGGATAGGCAGATTTTGTTTTTTCATGTATGTTATTTTTTCTTTCAATAGAGTTTGTTTAACAAAGATTTACTTGATAGAGATAATGGCTTGGACATAATTTATTGGAAATTTTTTTATCTACACAATTAAATATGGTTTGGAAATGACTTTATTGAAAAAAAAAATCATTTACACAATTATTTTTTTTCATAATATGGAGACGACTTCATTGAAAAAAAAGAATTATTTATATAATTAAATTTTTCCACAGTATTCACTTATTTTATTTACTTTTAACAATCAAATTAAAAATAAGATAATTAATAAAGAAATTCCATTTTTTTCCTTCAAAATTCTTCTCAACTTATTCTCAAATTAAATTACAAATTATAATTCTAAGGATTTTGAACCATTTCAAAATTACCAAATCATCAAAATTATAAAAATGACTAAATCAAAACATAACTTCATTTAAACAACTTAAAAAATACTTAAAAAAATTAAATTTATTTACTAAATCATGCCTTCATAAAAGTCAACTTGCACAGTATGCATCCATGGTTAGTGCTCGGATTGTTGCAGGAAAAAGTATGTGGCCCGCCATGGTGTTTGCCACGATCTCAATGTGCTACGATTGATTTCGTCTGTTTGACATTCGATTTATTAAAATCTTTGTGCTCTGCTTGAAATATGCCCATGTGCAAGTGCTTGGCCCGTGAAATGTGCTCCGAATTTTATTAAGGTTTTGTTTAAAAATGCTTAAAATGGTCAACTTTATTTATCTGTGCTTAAAGGCTATTTACATTCAGTTAAGCATGCTTCGGCCCAAATTGGAATGAAGAAAAGTAAAGTGGATATGGTTTTTGGATTATAAAAATAAAAAAACTTTAATATAAAGAGTAATTTAAACCTGACAAAATCATGGTTTTTTCCCAGGGCTACATATTTAGAAATAATAGTAGGTTAATTTGGTAAAATAGAACCATAACATCTTTAAAATAAAATTATCTTGATATTTTTAATAAATGTTTTGATTTCATTAATGTGAATTGTGCTTTTAACATAGTTCACAATTATCCTTTTCATGGGTTCATCAAAGGATGGGCCATCCTTTGGGAAGGGTATGCCAAGACATGAATATGAAAGTTGAACATGTCAATTAATTAGGTGGAGTTATTAATGTGAATTGTGTTTTTAACATAGTTATCAATCACGACACAACTACCCTTCTCATGGGTTCATCAAAGGATGGTTCTTTTGGGAAGGGCATGCCAAGACATGAATATGAAAGTTGAATATGTAGATTAATTAATTAGGTGGAGTTTGACAAATGATGCAAGGTAGTTAATAATATTTGGAAGTGTTGAGATGAAGTATGATTGATCTTTAGTTCTTGTTATACGATAAATTAGAATACGACTTTCCTAGGATGGGGTGTCATCATCAAACATTATGTTTGATTGACAAGTGGCTTCTTCCATGCATTGATCAAGATGACATTTGTAATGGTGAATATAAGCTATAGGTGGAATGGCAAGGGACACCATTGTAGTGGTGACTTTTTCTTCTTTAATGTTCCCCAACCTAGATGAGGTCGAATACGTGCGGAAAACTAATATTTAAATTTTTTTGAAGCTAACTTATTTCCTATAGCTTTCCAGATACAAATTACAACTAGATTTAACTATTGTCTATTACCATTAATTAAATTCACTTACAACATGCTAAAATTGACATGAATGAAATTGAACTAACTCAACACAACAACATACAATCTTTCTCAAACACAAAGTCAATACACAACAAATTTAACTCACAAGTACAACACATTCACATATAAACACTTATCCTTTAATTTAGTTGTGCAACCAACTACTTGGGAAGGACATTCCATCCAACCATAGACTTGATGTTCCAAATCTCAACAAAAATTCACCCCTGAATCGAGACTAGAAATCAACAAAAGAGGGTGGTCTCTCACTGTCCACTCACATCTCAGAAATCCCACAACCCACTGGTATTCTCCTACAATTATCCTCATTTTCCACTAGCTCTCTTCCTCTCGACCTGCTTAACCCAAGGAATGTACCCCTTCACTAATCTCATCCCCTTGGGAATCCAGTTCATTTATCAGGGTTTCTTTGGTGCAAGTAACCAAGAATCCCTCTGTTGGGAACTCACTATGAGGAAAACTAGTAGAAAAACCACAACCCCACTTGTTGTTACAATGCAACCCACATAGGAGTTCAATCTTCAAGCCTGACAACTTCGCTCTTTAGTATTCTTCTCCAAATATGCTCCAAAAATGATTTTCTCCAAAAATTTTCCTCTATGGTTGTTCCAGCTCCAAGCTCTTCGTTTCTTCTCTCTGTTTGTTTTCCATGCCAAAAATTGAATGTCTAAAACTGTTGTAACTACCCATACAAAATTCCTCTCCTTTGACTTTCTTTATTGACTCACACACTTCCTCAAGATGATTGTACTTATCCCCCATGATCCCAATAACTATGGGATGTGACTTCTCACACCTACTCTCTTACGTGTATTGATTGGATTTGGAGACACTCAATCAGAAATTAGAAGTTTCATATACCAATAATAATTTTAGGAAGTGCGTTGTATTAATAGACATGTATAATCCCCCTTTGATCTCTCTCTTAGACATTATCCTAGACCCACCACTCTCTTATGGATTAATTTATCCCCCATCTCTATCCATATACCCCAGTAGATGACATCACATTTTATTATTAAAATTCAGAAATGCAATTCGCATAAACTGAGGATTATAACACGAATGTTACATTCCCCCTCCCTTCCAATTGTGTGTCATCCTTGGTGCATACTGTGTCGATATACATATTGCTATAGATTTATTTTCCACCTAATCATGAGGTCATTATCACCTAAATATCACCTAATCATTATGTCATTATCCCCTAGAAATCCCTTATTTTAATCCTTAAAACCTACCACTTCTTCCCTAAGTTTCCAGCCAATTTCCCACCTAGTCGCCCTTTTCCTTCACTAAGGGTGTGAGAAAAAGGGTTGGTTGCTCCTTTTTTCCTACCAAGGAGCAATTGATCGCTCTCTCTATGTGTCTAGGGAGAGACCAATTCTATAATATCCTATTTTTGGATTTGGTTTCGATGGATAAGACCTCCCACTGATTTCTTGGGGTTTAACCTCGATAAGGCTTCCATTATGAGCTTGAGAATATTATCCTAATAACTATATGGCCTTATCCCTAAATCCCTATAAAAACCAATCCATTTTCCATGGGAAGAGAGGAGAAAAGAGCTATCAAAGTTACTCTGGTGATTTGGTTTCAAGACTTGGGCAAGGAACTTGGAAGGAGGGTATATCTTCAATCTACATTTGTAAGTTGTAATATTGTGTCTTTGATTAATAGAAGACATATTGGATTTTCCCCTCTATCTAATTGTTCATATAAGTTGATGTATTATTTGGTAGAGAATTGGTATAATTATGTGTTATGATATACTATTAGATATGTTGTTAATCCATGCATGATTGCTTTGATCTTTGGGAGATTTTTGTCTTCTTTGGTTGTTTCAATGTATGAATCATATCTAGGAATAATCTTAGTTTATGTCTCTATTCTTGTCTTAGGCACTGGTAGAACCTAAGGGATCTCATCTTCTACATGGTACAAAATCCCTACAACACATATACAAATTTACATAACAATGCTTAAAGAAATAAAATTATGCAATTTCATAACTCCAACAACAATTCTAACCAAAACCTCATATTCCTCTCAACTCGATGCCCCAAGGAATGTACCCCCTTCATTTTTCTCAGTCTATTGGGTTGTACCATTTGTTTTTCATCCCCCCAGGCACAGGTTGGCTAGGACTCTGAGATGTGGTTCTCAAACTCTAGTTGCTCAAAATGGAGTCTTGCATTCTTATATTTTATTTTCCTCAAAATTGAGAAAAAATTGTGAGTATTCTTCCTGTATGTTTTTTTTGTGTTCCCATATAGAATCTTCAGGTCCATTGAACCTTTACCTAACCTATGGCTTCATTCCTAATCACTTTGAATTTTTTTATCTAGGATGTGTATTGGTTCCACCCGAAAATTCTCTTTATGTTCCACCTACATCATAGTCCAATCAATTATGTGGTTAGGGCCATGAACATATTTATTTAACAAAGACACATGAAATACATTATGCACTCTCATGGATGCAGACAATGCTAGCACATGTATGCAACTGGCTCTATCTTTTATAATATTTCAAAAGTTCCACAATATCTTGTTGCCAACTTTGAGAAACTTCCTAATCTTAATGAAATGATCTCCGCCTTCACTTTTAAAAACACAAGTTCACCCACTTTAAAATATCTGAAAAAATTGTTCTTGTCTGCATAATTTTCTTTCCTGTTCTAGCCTGCCTTTAAATTATGTTTGATCTTTGCTATATTCTCTTCCATTTCCTTCAACAAATCTATCCCAATAACTTATTTTTTTGTTGGATGATCAAAACTCACTGGCATGTTACAATGCTTCAAACAAGCTCATTTTCAATGAGGCTTGATACCCATTATCATAAGAAAAATCAACTAAATGAATATAATCTTCGCACTTTGATGGTTGTTCCATCACATACATTCTAAGATTGTCCTCAACCATTCTATTAGTTCTCTTTGTTTTCCCATCTTACTATGGGTGATACATTATATTGAGATTTAAATTTGTCCCAAAACCTTTGAACAAACCCTTCCAAAAATTGGATGTAAATTTTGGATCTCTATCTGAAATAATTGCCTTAGGCACCCCACGTAGCCTAGAAGCTTATTTCATGTAGATATCTGCAATATTTACAGCCTTGCATGTTGTCTTTATTGGAATAAAATGTGTTTCCTTAGTTAATTTATCCACCACCACCGTGATGGAATCATGTTGCTTTACTATTCTTGGCAGCTTTGTAATAAAATCAGCTATATCTTCTTCCCATTTCCATTTTGGAATGGGAAAGGTTGTAATAGACCTGCTAGATGTTTATGTTCATTCTTCACTTTCTAACACTCTATACATATGACATTTTAACTAGACACTTATTTCTTCATTCTTGGCCAAAAATATTGTCTTCTTATAACTGCAATTGTCTTATAATATCTTGGGTGACCAACATATGACACATTGTGCATTTCCCTCATCATTGTATTTTTTAGCTCATTAGAATTTGACACATATACCTTGCCTTTGTAATGTTTATTTTATTATCAAATAGTGTTGATGTAAATTTGTTGTTGCAATAATTTTATCCTTCAAATTAGTCTTGTACATGTTGATGGCTACAATATGCATCTCATGTGCTCTCCTGTTGAGTGCATCAACCACTTGATTCTAATTGTCTTTGATATGTTTAATTTCAAAGTCATATTCACTAAGGAATTCAATCCATCTAGTTTGTTTGGCATCTAATGCTGGTCATCCAAACAAATGTTTCAGATCACAGTGGTTTTTTCTTAGCTCAAATTTACTCCCCATGAGGTAATGTTGCCACTTTTTTAATGCATGTACAATTGCTGCTAATTCTAGATCATGGGTTGCATAATTCATTTCATGCACTTTTAATTTTCTGGACTCATAGCATACCACATGATATTTTTTTGTGAGGACTCCATTAATTCCTTGCTTTCATACATTGGTGCACACCACACAAAAAAATACGGATTTGCAATCTTCAAGATTGGAGCACTTGGCAAGATGTCTTTCAGCTGCTAAAAACTCTCTTCCCACTTGGGAGTCCATTCAAATTTCACTCCCTTATTTTGCAAATAATTGATTGAGATTGTAATATTTGAGAATCATTTTATTAATATTTCATAATAACCAACAAGACCCATGAATGATCTGACCTCTGTGACATTTCTTGGTACTGGCCACTATCTAATGCCCTCTATCTCCTTTGGAACAACTACTATCCCTTATGTGGAAATTATATGCCCCAAGTAGTAAATATTCTTTTGATAAAATATGCACTTACTTAACTTGACATACAATTTATGCTCTCTTATAACTTGCAACACAATTCTTAAATGTTTCTCATTTTCCTCTTTTGACTTAGAGTAGATGAGTATGTCATCTAGAAACACAATTACGAACTTGTCCAGATACTCCCTAAACACTCCATTCATCAGGAACATGAAAATAGTTGAGGTTATAGTCCAAATGGAACTACCGTGAATTCATAATGCCCATATCTTGTCCTAAATTTTGTCTTGTTGATGTCTTGTTCCTTTATCCTCACTTGATGATAACTTGATTTCAATTTAATCTTAGAAAATATTCTTGCACCTTTCAATTGGTCAAATAAGTCATCAATCCTTGGAAAATGACATTTGTTCTTTATGGTGACCTTATTTAGTTGTCTAGAATCAATAAACAACCTTAAGGTTCCATCTTTCTTCTTCAAAAAAGGAACTGGGGCTCCCAAAGGTGACAGACTTGGGTGTATATACCTCTTCCTTAGCAATTATTCAAGTTTCATTTTCAACTCCTTCAACTCTGGCGTGCCCATTTTATATGTTGTTTTGGACACTGTGGAAATTTTTGGCACTAAATCAATAGAGAAATCAATGTCTCTCTTTGGTGTAAATCCTAGAATTTCCCCAAAAACATATTCAAAATCCCTTAAGACCGGATGGTATTCAATGCTTGCCACTTTATCTTTGACTTCCTCTTCCATAAGGACTACAAAAATCCGACATCACTTCCTGAAACTCTTTTTCAAATGCATACCTATAATTTCTCTAACAACTACAACACTTGGAATGCCTTGAACCTTGCGTTACTTCTCTTCTTCATTAAAACATGTGATTGTCTTGTTGTAAAAATATAAGACACCATGGTGTTTTTCCAACCAATTCATGTCAATTAGAAAAATATATGAACCCAATGGTACGAGTTTCACATATAACTTTGTGTTGAGTCCATTCATGTCTATTGGAAAATCTTTAACCAACTCATTGATCTTTCTCTTAGCCCCTATGGATAACTAAACAAACAAATATTTCTTATTCTTACTAAACAAACCAAGATTTATTATGCTTACTCTTTCAACAATGTTATAGTTTATGTAACTATTACTAGCTACAAAATCAATTAAAATTGATATGGGCTGGTT
Source organism: Picea engelmannii (assembly GCA_009831015.1). NCBI lineage: Eukaryota > Viridiplantae > Streptophyta > Pinopsida > Pinales > Pinaceae > Picea > Picea engelmannii. Next base: position 316,518 of record ML787508.1, read on the forward strand.
ATCAATCTTACCTTCCATTCAATTGGGGGTGGGGGGCGGGGGGGGGGGTTGATATTTTTCTTGCTTGTTCTCCAAGGCTGTATAAATCCTTGACATGTTTCCTCCCATGTATTTCATTGTCTCAGACTCTTGAATGTTGTGGAAAATTTTCATTCTTTATCATTTGTGATGGCAGTCCCTATATAAGTGATTTCCCTCACATCCCCAACATTGTACAAGTTTCTTCCTTGGACTTTTCCCAAATGATTCTGCAATCTTGTGCTCATTTTGGGTTGTCTAGCCTTGCTTATTTTCTTGAGAGTTATTCTTGAAAAAGAGTGGCTTAAAATGTTTCTGCCTTTGATCATTTTTACCCTTCATCTTGTCATTCCAAGCTTTCTGAAAAATTGACCTTCCTCTACTCTACTAATAAAGATGCTTTTCTCTCCTTATGGATTCTTCCAAATTCTCAAGGTTATCATATTGTATCTTGCCACTATAGAAATAAGGTAACCCACTAAAAAAAAATTGGATTTTGACTTTCTCATCCTTTATGAAGTCAACATATTTTAACAACTCAAAGAATCTCTTGTCATATTCATCCATTGCCATGCTTTCAAACTTGAGTTCAAAGAACTCTTTCATCTTCCTTTCATAGTAATACTCAAAAAAATATTTCTCTTGGAAATATCCTTTGAATTGCCTCCATGAGATCTTCTTCTCATCAAGGTTCTTGTCTTTCTTAAGATGATCCCACAACATGGATGCCTTTCCTTGCAAGTGGTAGGTTGAAATTATTTCTTCTACCCTTGAGGGGTAATCATATAGCTAGAAATATTTCTTCATTTCCAATAGTGAGGCCTCAACCTCTTCTCCTTTCCTATGCTCACAATTAAAATTTGGTGGATTGATTTTTGTAAGCTCGCCTTTTAAGATATCTTCCTCGAGCCTTCTTATTTACCTCCTGAAAATCTTGGACTATTATTTTTGTTAGACCAAAACCCATAGGAATTAATATTTTCCACAATCTCCATAGTTAAGATCCATGAGAGGGGGTTAACCCATGTTGTAAAATTTGTTGAAAGCATTGAACCCAATGTCCAACAATCTCCCCTCCAGCATGTGTCGGGAGAGTTTATAACTCAAAAATTGTTTCTCTGATACCATTTTTTAGACTTTGATTCCAATTAGAACAAAACCCACAGGCATTAATGACCACCACAATCATCAGAGTTAGGATCCATAAGAGGGGGTTGACACATGTCGTGAAACTTAAGGGAAGTGTTGAACACAATGTCCAATATACATGAGACACACTTGGGCTGCTCCTTGGACCTGAACTTGCATGATGGCGCTTGCTCATGTTTCTTGACTTCCTACCATTCCCATGATCATCCTTTCTGTTATGGGATCTAGATGTGGTCACTTTTCTAACACTAGATTCTTGCTTGGTGCCAGATTCTTTGTTAACTTGATTATGCAACATATTCAGACTCTAAAGTTTATTTTCTTGAGCCTTCATAATCCTTTCATTATATATCCTATATATCTGCACTTCTTGATACATGCTTCTCATAGTTATAGGATCCTTCCTTCCTCTCCTCCCATTTAGACTCTGTCTCAACATTTCCCATGTTGATATGCAAAATTATGACATCCTCCTCGTGGATATATGACCCCTTGGAATATTTCATAACTCCAATCCTCATATAAGAATTAAAGTTGTTTTCCTATACCTCTAATTTTGCAAGAAATGTCTGTAATAATTATTATTAGAACATACATGCTATAAAACATTTCATTAATTAGAATATAGGTTATTCTTCATATCAATTTATGAAGAAAAAAATGCACCAATTAAAAATATGATTCCCTAGACACATTCTTCTCTGAAATAACTATCTAATGGTTATAATCACCCCTCATTCTGAGTTCTTATAAGAAAATTACAATATTCACATGTTGCCATTTCCACTCACTATCGCATAATTTACTTTATTACATTTTAATACAATTTTAGCATCCAATTCAAAATTTTGGATGGATATATATTTTCTCTTCAATACCTTTCCAGTGACTATTTGTTTTCTCAAATATGAGCCCCGAGATGAAAGTTATGGTCCGAAGAAGTTTATATTTCTTTCCTCTTTTATCTATGTATGCTACTTGTGTCTTCTTTTTCTTCCTTCACATTTTTACATACCCAAATTCAATCTATCGCTCCATTATTGTCTTCTATGGTTCACAAGATTTCCATAGACTACTCATGTACCTCAAACAGACTTCTAAGAAAGGAGTTATTCCCTCTCGAAGTAAATTGGTGCCAAAATTTTACCTCAACTATTTTAGCTGTAACTTTCTCATAAGAGCTTTGTTTAGTGAACATAATAGATAATTGGAAATCCCTCTCTGAATTCTCATGGATTTTTGTTTCCAAAATAATGTCATTTAGGGCCTCCAAATCCCTCTGCAAGTTCATGGCCTTCAAAATCTAAAAAAAATCATAGAAAAAATGGTTGTTTTATTGTTATAAAAACCTCTTAATCTGCACCGTCGGTCTCAAATGAATTTGGACCGTCAAACTACCATTTTGAATGATCTTGACTGTTGATCTTCTCCAAATTCCAAACAACCAAAAATGAATCTAGACCATTACTCTATCTCATTTTCACAACTGTCGAAAATGAATTTCGACCATTGATATGCTAGACCATTCCAAACTTCAAAAACCTTATAATTTCTTAAATCTATTAAAATGAATCTAGGCCATTGATATCAAAATAAAACATGATCCCAGTCATCAATCCATTAGACTTCTCCTAATTCTACAATGAACATTAAAAAATGAATTTCAACCTTCCAAGTCGAATTTACCTCTGCAACTCTACATATTGAGGCCCCATATAATATCTTAGAGGGTTTTGAGGAAATTTCATTTGAATTTTCTCATGAATTTGGGGATTTCGCACTAATTTTCTCCTTTTTACTCCAAATTCATCACAGATCAAAGTTTGTAATAGTGAATTACCCGAATTCGCCCGATTTCTTTTCCCATATGGGTCTAGTGTTTGAACCAAAAGCTCTGATACAAATCTACCGAGGTCCATTATGTGCATAAAACTAATATTTTAAATTTTTTAAAGATAACTAATTTCCTGTAGCTTTCTAGCTATGAATTACAACTAGATTTAACTACTCTTTGTTACCATTAATTAAATGCATATACAACATGATAAAACCAACATGAATGAAAAATAAATAAATTAACATAACCACATATAATATTTCTCAAACACATAGTCAATACAAAATAATTTTAACTCATGAATACAACACATAAACATATACAAACTTATCTTTTAGTTCAATTGTGTAGCCAACTGCTCGGGACAGACGTTCCACCCCACCATAGACTTTTTGTTCCAAATATCAACAACAATTCAACCCAAAGATGAGGATAGAAATAAAAAAATGAGGGTGGTCTCTCATTGTCCACTCACAGCTCAAAAATCTCACAACCCACTGATATTCTCTTATAACTATTATGATTTTCCACTAGGTATCTTCCTCTTAAACTTCCCAACCCAATCAATGTACCCATTCACTCATCTTAGTCCCTCAATTGTCCCGTTAATTTATTAGGGCCTCTTTGGAACAGGTAACCATGAATCTCTCTGTTGGGAACTCATGGAACTCACTTCCAGGAAAACTACCGACAAAACAACAAGAACAGTTATTGTTAAAGTGAAACTCACACATGAGTTATCTCTTTTGAACTCACAACCTAGCTCTTCAATATTCTTCTCCAAATACACTCCATAAATTCTCCATCATGTTCCAAAATTCTCTCTCCATGGTTGCTCCAGATCCAACTCTTCTTCTCTTCTCTCTTCTTACCATTCATACTAAAAACCGAATGTCTAAAACTATTGTAACTTCCCATACGAATTTCCTCTCCCTTTTTTTTTCTTGACTCACACACTTCCCCAATACGATTGTACTTAGACCCCATGCTCCCAATAACTATGGTATGTGACTTCTCACACCCACCGTCTTACATGTATTCAATGATTTTCCTTAGGGACTCTCAATAAAAAAATAGAAGGTTCATATACCAATAGTAAGTTTAGGAAGTGGGTTGAATTAATAGACATGTGTAATACCCCTTGGACCCCTCTCTTAGACATTATACTAGACCCTCCACTCTCTTGTGGATTAATTCAACCCCCATCTATTTCCATATCCTCGAGTAGCTGGAATCACATTTTATTATTAAAATTCATAAAGACAATTCACATATACATCACTTGGTCATAGCCACATATTATATATATATAAGCATTAATTAAATTGGGGATTATAGAAGGGATGTTACATCTTCCATACAACACAATTAGCGTATCTGTGCCCATTTTTGGAGGTGAACATTTATTTAATGATGGAAGAAGAAGATGCTACAAAGGCCTGATGTAGGTTTAGGAGGGCTGACCTGATTTACTCTTTAATGACTCTCTTAGTTGGTAGGTGGGAATTTGACTTTGAAGTCCTTATTGGTGAGTGGGCTCTAGGATGATAGACTTTGTTGATGGGTTTCTATAAGTGTACACATGGTTGAGTCCTCCTATTGTGGTCACCCTCTTAGGAAAAAACTCAAGGAAATCAAAGCACAGGTGGACATCTCAAATAGAAATAAATTACCCCCATGTATCACACTACATAAGTTTATCCACTTCGATTCTCTACAAAGGTTAAAGGGAAAGTGGTAGATATCAAAGAAAGAAAGGGTACAAGAAAAACATGGGTGAATTCTCAATGTTTTTATTGAAATGGAAATTTAACCACACGTCCCAGACTCAAGCCATACTAGTGGAAGAAATTCCAAGTATTTTAAGCTCCTAGAATTGTAATAGCGGGTTAAGGGAATCATGGTTTATGCATTGAAAACTACTAGTACATTATGTTGAATTTATCCCAAATATTTGATTACTATTATCTATAGTTCTAAGGATGGGAGTTATGATACAAAGGATGTTGAATCACCTATCAAGGAGGGTATGCACAAGGAACTTTATACAACTATGCAAAACAAGGGTTTCGTTGACTTGTAAGAGGAGTTTGACTCCATCATTTTGTTATTTTTGTACTCTTAAAATCTTAGCATATCATAGGATAACTCATCAATAGACATAATTCTCTCTTTAGTGGCATTTTTTTACCCATCGTAAACTCCGTCTCCCTCCATTTAGGTTACAATGTGTAATGTCCCCCACCTCTTAGGGAGGTGATGAGGAGACTCAATGGCCTGGGCACCCCCACAAGGCCATAGTCTCACACTGAGGGGGCAAGGTCAACTAGATTAAAGTTATATATTTAAGTTGACTTGAGAAAGGGAAAGGATAAAAGGAGGAAAAGATAACTCAACAGAAGAATATAAGTTAACCCTGGGAGTTAACTTAACTCAACATAGTATTAGAAGGAAAAGTATAAGTAAGAGGCTAGGGAGCACCTATTAGGCATTCTGGATTTGGCATATTGCTTTCTATTTCTCTTGAGTATTCAGTTTGGGGGTTTTTTTGTACAAACCCTTCTGAGAAACTCACTGGTGAAATATCCACTTACCTTGTTCCACAGCTTGGTCTCGGGGATGAAAGATTCCTCCACACCATTCTATTATCATCATATCTCTTCCTAGTGCTTTTGAAGATAACATGGTCATATTATTTTGAGGAGTTTCATCAAGGGCACACCATTTTGAAGAGAAGGGTTCGATCTAGCCAATCAGGAGGAGCGTTGGGCATTTCATCAGTTGGGTTTTACTTGCAAGTGCTCCACCATCACTTTGAGTGTTTTTTCGGAGAGTTATCACCATCAGACATTTATATTTAGACTGGGATGATTTAGAGAAAAGGAGGACGTCCCACCATTTTGTATTTCTCAGATATAGAGAGATCTGCTTGAGATCTAGGTTTGAAACTTCACCCACATGGTTCTCTTAGCCCGATCTACATTTCAGGAGAGTTTCACGGCATTTGGAGGCTTTTCTCATCAGGGCCGAATCACCAAGGGTTTCAGCCATCTAGGAGGGTGCAACATCAGTAGAAGATTCGGAGTTTGGAAGGGTTTGCCTTGGACGTTGAGCTTGGGATTTTAGGAGAGTGATCCTATCATTTTGATCTATCATCTGGCCAAGTTTGGACTTGTTTGGATCCCTCCTTTAGTTGGGCCAATTTGTTGAGGGTTTCAACCTTCTAGTGGAGCATGGCACTTTCCAGCTGAGGGACATTGGCGTCCATTTCTGCATGTATTGGTCTTTATATCTTATTCAGCCTTTGGGAGGCTTGTTGTATCAGTGAGAGCATTTTGTAGCAGCTCATACTTGTCTTGCATTGGAGCCATCTGAAGATTATTCCAGATCTGCCCATTCTATTGTATCTGATTCATGATTCTATAATAAAGGTCAGATTTATGTTTGTGCTTTATATCTTGAATGTGTTATGATCTTCATGTGTTGGATGAATCTGTTAGAATTGCATTTAATAACTCAATAACACCTGCACATAAAAAAATCAGTAGTAGTTAGTGATTCCAAGAAAAAAATTTGGTTTGGGATCATTACAGTGGTATTAGAGCTTCGATCCACGAAACCTGTGGAAGGATCGGCGCATGCAGAGGTACAGTGGTATTTTCATGGGTCGAAGGAAGAAATCGAGCAGTGAAACAGAGGCCAAAATGGAAGGGTCAGGGGATGACCACGAGCCTCTAGGCTTGGCTCTCATAGCAGCCGAGTTTGGCAAGTTCTAGCAATCCGTCAACCACACGGAAAGCACATTGGTCCAACACTTGGGTGATTACCATGAAACTAGCAGAAGGGGACAGGCTGAACTCTCTAAAACTTTGAAGAGGGTTGACGAGAACCTGTAGGTAATGAACAAGAATCAATCCAAGCTAAATGAACTTCTGATGCAAGTGAACCATCAAGGGAAGAACCCTGATACGTATGGGAATAAGGAGGCTGGTGGATTTGGTGGAACCCATGAGGAGATCAGGTATAATCCAGAGAAAGGCCCCAGATCCGAAGGAAGTTTGGAAGGATACATGGCACAGGGTCAAATGCGTAGCAGGGCCAATCAGAAATGACACATACCTACATTCATAGATGAATAGCTTGGCCGACATTCAGGTAGCATAGCTAACCCTAGACCTTACATGACCACATTCATAGATGAGCAAGGGCAACTGGAAGAGGTTGAAGAATTTGTGGAACAAATAGCGAGAAGTACCAAGGAGTACTACAGTTTGGATATGAGGGTCCAAAGACAGATGTCCCTAGATCAATATTGCCAACTCAGGTTCAGAAATCAACCTAGGATGAACCACATGGGTAGTTTTGAGTTTGAACATAGAGCAGGGAAGATAGAGATCCCTTACTTTGATGGTACAGCCAAGATGACAGCAAAGTCTTGAGTACAAAATTTGTATACCTACTTACAGCTCAATCCCATGAGGGAAATGGAGGCCATCAAGTTTTCCACTATGTACTTGGATGGCAAGGCCCATGATTGGTGGTATCACGGACTCACCACACTCGGCCACAATCAGATTGTGTCCTATATAGAATTCACGCAGAGGCTCATTGATAGATTTGATCAAGGAGATCCTGAGCTACATTTCCGGGAGCTCACTCAACTCAAGAAAACAGGTACGGCTAAAGTATATATTGATGAATTTCATAGGTTGGCAGTTATGGTACAGGATATGTCCCCGACCAGGCTCATGATGCTTTTCACAGAAGGTTGATGGAACCCTTGAAGGATTGGGTAAAGGCCTTTAAACCCAACAACCTACAGGGGGCCATTTGGAAGAAGAGGGATTTGGGGCCAGCTGTGAAGCCTAAATTCATACCTAGACCACCTCTTAACAGTGGAGGAAGAGATCAAAGACCTCCGATGAATTAGAGAGGACGTGACCCAAAAGGGTTTGACAGGGGTCATGGTAGGATAGATGACAACACCAGAAGGGAACTAAGGAGAAAGAAACTCTGCTTCACTTGCAAAGAACCGTGGAATCCGTCACATAAGTGCATGGAACGTGGCTAGGTTCACTATATAGAAGTTACCTCGGACAATGAAGAGGAGGAAGAGTATGGTCAGATACAAAACATTGAGGCCAAAACTGCAGAGACAACAGAAGAGGAGGTTCCAGAACTTGACTGTGTGGCTGGAGAGAAGGCTACCTTGGCATCTATCAGTGGGGTACCCAAGTTCAACACCTTTAGGATGAGAGGGGTCTTGTAGGGATAGAGAGTCTCAGTTCTGATTGATGGAGGAGCTTCCCACAATTTCATTGATGCAACATTACTGAAGAGGAGGCACATACCTACAATAGAATTTGAAGGATTCAAAGTGGAGGTAGCAGGCGGGAGTACTATGCCCTGTGACAGATACATACCAGGTATGAAACTCACCTTGGGAAGGCATGAGTTAGTTCAGGATGTGTATGTGATGGATCTTCCCGATACCAACATCATCCTAGGAGTGCAGTGGCTCAGTACTTTAGGACCCATCACCACCAATTACAAGACCATGGAAATGTCATTTGCAGAGGAAGGAGGATGAAAGGTTGTGCTAAGAGGCATGACAGGTAACTCTACTAGAGTGGTCACGACCAAGAGGATGGAAGCCATCCTTAGAAGGGAAGAAATTGTATATGCAACAGAATGCAAGATCTCAACACAGGTGGATGAGAAGGGAAAGGTGTGCTACACACCATAGATTAAAAGAATCCTTGATAGGAACCATAAGGTGTTTGGGCCAATTCCTCTAGGCATGCCACTAGATAGGGGGTTTGAGCACATCATTGAGCTAGAAACAGGGGATAAACATGTTATCACCACACCCTATAGGCACCCTAAGAAGTATAAAGATGAGATAGAGAAAGCCATCAAAGAGCTTCTAGACATGGAACACATCAGGCCGAGTTCAAGCCTGTTTGCTTCTTCAGTAGTCTTGGTAAAGAAGAAGGATGGAATGATGAGAATGTGCATTGAATTCTGGGCTTTGAATAAAAATATGATCAAAAACAAGTACCCCATACCCAGGATTGATGAGTTGTTGGATGAGTTTCATGGAGCTATCTATTTCACAAAAATTGACCTTCGTTCGGGCTACCATCAAATCAAGATGAGGGAGGAGGACATCTCAAAAACAGCCTTTAGGTGTCACTATGGCCATTATGAGTTTTTGTTAATGCCCTTTGGGTTAACCAATGCCCCATCCACATTTCAGTCCTGCATGAACCATGTGTTCAACAAACAGCTGAGGAAACACTTGTTGGTATTCTTTGATGACTTGCTCATTTACAACAAGACCTGGGAGGAACACCTTCGACATGTAGACCAAATCCTGTCAATCATGGAAGAATAGTCACTATACACCAAGGAATCCAAGTGTGATTTTGGGATGACAGAGGTTCTCTACTTGGGACACATCATAGGGGAAAAAGGGGTACAGGTACACCATGAGAAAATAACAACCATTAGGGAATGGCCTACTCCGAAGACACTCACAGGATTGAGGGGATTCCTAGGCCTATGCACATACTACAGGAATTTTTTCAAAGGGTTCTCTCAAATGTGCGTACCCTTGATTGACCTGACCAGAAAGGGGTCCTTCAAATGGAATGACGAGGCCCAAACCATGATGGAGAGAATGAAAGAAGTCATGACCACCTGCCTAGTTCTAGCTCTTCTAGATTTTGGCTTACCCTTCACCTTGGAGTGTGATGCCTCAGGAGAAGGTATAGGGTCCGTGTTGATGCAGAATAGGCACCCCCTTGCCTATGAAAGTCAGAAACTCAGGGGTCCTAAGCTACTTTACAACATTTACGACAAAGAAATGTTGGATATCATGCATGCACTAGCTAAATTCAGGCAATATTTGGTAGGTGCAAGGTTTGTGGTCAAATCAGACCATAATAGTCTTAAATATCTATTGGAAAAGAATGATTTGAATGAAAGACAACAAAAATGGGTAAGCAAAATGCAGGCCTACGACTTCGACATTGAAATCGTCAAAGGGAAGAACAACGCAGTAGCCGATGCATTATCCAGGAGGCCATCCATTTTTTCCATGTCCGGTATGTCAGTTGACTGGAAGGATCACTTGATAGGGGAATATGCAAAGGATCAGTTCACTTGTCAACTATTGGATGGACAAATATAGGACGACAATTTCAAGGTCATGAAGGACCTCATTTATTACAAAGGTCAAATCTTCTTAGTTCCTGGATCATCTCTCAAAGCTAAGATCCTGCACGCATGTCATAACTCACCCGTAGCAGGACATCAGGGCATCAGTAAGACGTATAGGCAGGTGAGAGAGAGGTTTGCATGGAAATTCCTTAAGGAGGATGTGATTAATCATGTCAAAGAGTGCACTACATGCCAAGAAAACAAGGATGAGCACACACACCCTGTAGGACTGTTGCATCCCCTATCCATCCCAGAGCACAAGTGGGAAAGTATATCCATGGATTTCATCACCAGTTTGCCTAGAGCACAGGGGAAGTATTGCATTTTATTGGTGGTAGACAGGTTGACGAAGTTTCCATACTTCTTTTCCATAGCCACAGACTTCAGCGCAGCACAAGTGGTTGAATTATTTTTCAGAGAGGTGTTTAGACTAAATGGCCTACCCAAGACCATTATCAGTGACAGGGACAACAGATTCATGAGTACATTTTGGCAGGATTTGTTCAGATTAGTGGGTACGACATTTACTCCTAGTACTAGCTATCACCCTCAGACGGACGGTCATACTGAAATAGTTAACAAATGGGTGGAAGGCTACCTCATAAATTACGTAGCAGGACAAGATAAGGCATGGGTTAGATGGTTTCACTTGGGAGAATATTTCTACAACACCACCCATCATGTATCCATAGGCATGACACCATTCAGAGCTTTATATAGCTATGATCCCCTTTCCTTTGTGGAGATTGCCTTTAGGGACAGCAGGGCACCCATGGTGCAGGATTGGGTACAACAGAACTAAGACATTCTTCGGGAGTTGAAGGATCATTTACAAAGGGCACAGAATCAACAAAAGGTCCAGGCGGACAAACCGAGAATGGAGTGCACTTTCGAAGTGGGTGACTTGGTTTATTTGAGGCTCCAACCTTATCGGCAGGCATCAATTAAAAGAAGCGGAGCAGAAAAACTACAACCATGTTTCTTTGGGCCCTACAGAATCAACAGAAAGATAGGGGCCGTGGCTTATGAGTTAGAGCTTCCACCGGGCAGCCAGATACACAATGTCTTCCATGTATCCTGCCTGAAGAAGGACATCATCCAACACATCCACCCCATTGAGGTACTACCTTCCATGGATGAAGAAGGTCTACTGGTTTTGATTCCGGAAGAGATATTGGAAGTTTGAGAAAAGAAGCTTCGGAAGAGAAGCATCAAGGAGTATCTGATCAGGTGAAAAGACTTGCCCATTGAGGATGCCACTTGGGAGAGTGAATAGTTGGTACGAGATGCAGGTTTGGAATTTCTTGAGGACAAGCAATTTCAAGTAGGGGAGACGGTAATGTCCCCCACCTCTTAGGGAGGTGATGAGGAGACTCAGTGGCTTGGGTACCCCCACAAGGCCATAGTCTCACACTAAGGGGGGAGGTCAACTAGATTAAAGTTATATCTTTAAGTTGACTTGAGAAAGGGAAAGGATAAAATGAGGAAAAGATAACTCAACATAAGAATAGAAGTTAACCCTGGGAGTTAACTTAACTCAATAGAGGATTAGAAGGAAAAGTATAAGCAAGAGGCTAGGGCACACCTATTAGGCATTCTGGATTTGGCATATTGCTTGTTATTTCTCTTGAGCATTCAGTTTGGGGGTTTTGCTGTACAGACCCTTGTGAGCAACTCACTGGTGAAATATCCACTCACCTTGTTCCACAACTTGGTCTCGGGGATGAAATATTCCTCCACACCATTATATTCTTAGCATATCTCTTCCTAGTGCTTATGAAGATAACAGGGTTGTACTGTTTTGAGGAGTTTCAGCAAGGGCGCACCATTTTGAAGACAAGGGTTCGATCTAGCCAATCAGGAGGAGCGTTGGGCATTTCATCTATTGGGTTTTACTTGCAGGTGATCCACCATCATTTTGAGTGCTTTTCTGGAGAGTTATCACCATCAGACATTTAGATTCAGACTGGGATGATTTGGAGAAAAGGAGGACGTCCCACCATTTTGTATTTCTCAGATCTAGAGAGATTCGCTTGAGATCTGGGTCTGAAACTTCACCCACGTGGTTCTCTTAGCCCGATCTACATTCTGGGAGAGTTTCAAGGCATTTGGAGGCTTTTATCATCAGGGCCGAATCACCAAGGGTTTCAGCCATCCAGGAGGGCACAACTTTAGCAGAAGATTCGGAGTTTGGAAGGGTTTGCCTTAGACATTGAGCTTGATATTTTAGGAGAGTGATCCTATCATTCCGATCTATCATGTGGCCAAGTTTGGACTCGTTTGGAGCCCTCCTTTAGTTGGGCCGATTTGTTGAGGGTTTCAACCATCTAGTGGAGCGTGGCACTTTCCAGCTGAGGGACATTGGCATCCATTTCTGGATGTATTGGTCTTCATATCTTATTCATCCTTTGGGAGGCTTGTTGTATCAATGGGATCATTTTGTAGCAGCTCATACTTGTCTTGCATTGGAGCCATCTGAAGATTATTCTAGATCTGCTCATTCTATTGTATCTGATTCATGATTCTATAATAAAGGTCAGATTTATGTTTCTTCTTTATATCTTGAATGTGTTATGATCTTCATGTGTTGGATGAATCTATTAGAATTGCATTTAATAACTCAATAACACCTGCACATCAACAAATCAGTAGTAGTTAGTGATTCCAAGTGAAAAAATTGGCTTGGGATCATTACACAATGGGAGATGGTTCTATCTTTTAATGTAGAGTATTAATAGAATACTTGTACTAACTTTAAAAATGTTAGAAATATAACATTTAATTAGACCTTATATTATTTATAACATAATTTTATATTTATTTATTAATAAGATATAGAAATTTAATACATTTTAATAATTTGTAAAAATTTTATTACAGTATTGTGATGAAAATTTTTAATTTTTTAAAAATATTTCAATACATATGTATTTAAAAAACAATAACATGATTTTGTAAAAAAAATATCCCCAAGGGTTAGCTCAAGTGATTACTTGAAGGTATCCCCTATAGAGGATGTCACGGGTTCAAATCCCTTGTTCCCCTTGGGGTTATGCCTCGTAATTAGGGTTACCATGTTTATCATCCACGAAGTGGGGAAGTACTGTTGACATTTGAATCCATAAAGGACTGAAACAACAATTTCATGAGAATATAAATCCTCCTTTGGTTTTAAAGAGGTAGTACTCCTCTTGGGCTAAAAGATATATCTGTGATATCTTGGATTAGGAGAATGCTAAGGAAACAAACCCTAGATATTTATTGCTTGAAATTATAAAATGATATGTTTCTTCAATAACCTAATCTGATCTTTGTATGCAACAAGAAGTATTTAAACAATTGAAAAGATTGAATGAGGGCTTCAACATCATAATTTCTTTGTGATTAGAATCACATACACAATCTTCTTAATCATATATATAAATGCATCCATGTCTTCCTCATCAAAAAACATGAGAGAATAATTTGATCATCTCAAAGAATTTGAAAAGAGTACTACTATCAAGATCAAAATAGAATTTGATCATCTCAAATACCTCACACTTAAGACTCAAAGTTACAATATACAATCAAAATCAACCCTGAACCAATTCTTTCTAGAGTTTTATTCATGAAATATGTTCTTCATTACAAAATCTTTGAGAGTCATGTGTATGGCTTTAAATACTCCATGATCATAAAAGAAAAATATTTTGGAAGAATGCAAGAAGAACACTCAAGAACTCATCCTTGTGCCCAATTGAGAGACTTAAGCATAAAGCTATCAGAAATGGTGTAGAAGAATAGAAAGGGCGGAGAAGATGGAGATCTTTTTTCTTTCAATAGAATTTTTTATGATTATTCATGGTTGTACCTTCCTCTTCTTCTTTTTTTGATGATGTCCATGTTCTCTTTTTAAGATGAGATTTTTTAACTTACTTGAGTAGTTAGGGTTTTTTCCTCTCTTGAAATTCCCATACACTCTTCTTTTTGAAACATATTCTTTAACTAATTCCTAATTTAAGTTCTTATTAATGAATTCACATCATTAACATCCATAACTTTTAAATGGTTCCCTTTCCTTTTTGTTTTTAAATAAACTTTATTTTCAAAATTCAATTAATTTCCTTTTTAATGAGGAGGACTATGTTTTAATTTTCCAAAAATGATAGACATCCTTTTAGCCACCCAAATCTCAAGATATGAACTCGTGAAGTTGAGTTGTCACACGTGACCATTAAACATGAAACTGACTAATATTTTAATTTATGGGAAACATGTGGAAACTTTCAGCACTTGAAACCTATACCATCATCTTCTACATCGAAATATTTTTCCAATGATATGAAGTTTGTGCGATTCTGATACCTGGAACTCAAGTTATCGCCTCCACAAGATTGACACTCATCCATCATCGATCAAAATTGATGGGAAAATCTCATCCCTTGGATGAATTTCGTCCTTCCTTTAGTAATTTCAACTTTTCTTCATGAATATTATCCCACATTCATGAGAATATGAAAGTATTAGTGGCATATAATGTTAAGTGTAACATATAGTTGACAACAAACAAAGAAGAGAGGATAAAATGGAGCTTGGAGGATTCAACCCTTAGAAAATTGTTGAATAAAATTATAATTTTGCATGCCAAGTCAACCACCAATATGCCCAATCAACACGGATGAGTCACCATGCTAATGCACCAATCGAATATTTCCATGCGTTGCCATTGGTATACCGCCATATTTCACCAATGATGAGATGCCACATGTCTTCATATGATAGGTTAAAAGTATTCCATGTGTATGCAATAAAAGTGTGCCTTGTGTCACTCTCAGAAACATTCCATGTTACCCACTCATGAGTTTCCATATTGCACCATTGTCATGCTGCCACTTGTCATTTTTTCATAGGTGTCCATGTGGAAGGGTTGAATTGGTTTGGAAATTAAATAATTTAAAAGGGATTAAGGTAAGATGTTTAAAAGGGAGAGTGAACGAGAGTAGGAAAGAGGGGAAGTGAGGGAGGTAGTTTGTAGGTGGTAGAAGTGAGGGGGATGGATAAATGAGGGGATAAGAGTTGGGGAGTTACGTAGGCTGAGGTGGGGAAGGGAAGTGAGGGAGAGGGAGAAATGTAGGGAGAGGGTGAGATTAGGATGGCGTATGGGGAGGGGATGGGAGGGGATAAATAAAGGGGGTGGACTTTCGAACTCATGGGAGTGAAGGATGTGATGGGGTTGGGAATTATGAGAGTTCGAGAGTCCGGAAGGTATAAAAATTTTAAGTATGAAATAAAAAGGGGGGAAGGTGAGTGAGTAGAGTGTTGGGTTGGGGAGTGAGGTGAGTACGAGAGTCCAAAAGGAATTAGAAATGTTTTGAAGTATGGAGTGGTGAGGGGGTGAGTTGGGGTGTGAGTTTTTTAAAAAAAATTCTAAGTGTGGGATATATAGTGAGAGGAATGGAGAGGTAAGAAAGAAATTTTTCCAAAATAATACTAAGTATAGGAAGAGAGGAAAAATAGATACGAGAAAAGTGGAGAATTATAGTAGGTTCCTCGGAGACAGATTTTTATGGGTTTTGAAATCGGCAGAAATTAAGAATATCAAGGGTCTTGGGCCCGAGAAAATGTGGATATATTTATGAACAATTAGCCTTATTCCACATGAAAAAGGCGTCACTTTACGCTTAAACTTTAAACCTGGATATCTTGAGAATACAAACTCTGATTTCCGATCCGAAAAATGAGTGGAAAAGCTGAGAATAAAGGATACACATTGAACTTATAATAGTTCAAAATTTTCCATATTCCGATAACATATTTTTTATTAATCGAAGAGCTGGAAAATATAGTTGACCAAATTTTGGTCAACAAGTACTGAAGGGTTTCCTGCTAATTCTTACCTTGGGATTTTTTTTTTTTTTGTAAAACAATTTTATAATATAAATAGTTAATGTATTTTTATTTTCATTTGTTAATTAAAAAATTTATTACTTTAATGTTTTAAATAATAATAATACATAAAAAATGACCCCCATCTTAACCTAAAATCAATTAACCAACAACATGTTGTTGGCATGTTTACAGGAACAACAATGATGCGCTTGTCATTGATGGCAAGAACAAACAGGAAAGATAATCTTAGGAGGAGGAGCGACGATGGCATATTGGCAACAATAATAGGAAAACAGAAAAGATCTAAAAGCATCAATCGAAGCATTGGGAATTTTTGTCTACAAGATTAGGAGGATGAGCACAGGGCACAGATCTTAGGAACACAAGAACAGAGTGTGCATGATTCCTTAGTATCTAAGTGTTTGAAGAAGGAATAAATCTCATGAGGAGTAGCGACATGGGATGTCGATCCTGGATCGAGGAGTGCCTTGGGTCATTAGATCCAGCGTAACCGTAAGGAGGATAAGCACAACAGTAATCGACACTCCAAATCTCAAGAGGAGGAGCGATGTGGGTCGTTTATCTCGGAGATATCTAGACCATCGATCAGATGAGAGAGGAAACATGGCGAGAAATTAGCACCTCGCTAATTCGAGAATTGGAAGAAGGGAGGTGAGTCAACCTTCGACATTGTCAAGCACGAAGTCGTGAAATGAAAAATCCAGAAATGCAAAAGGTGATCATAGTTGTTGGCTGGAAGAAGAATCTAGATTGTTAGATCATATTATAGAGAGGAGGAATGAGTGCACAAGAAAGGAATAGATCCCATCCATTGGATTTGAGCACGAAGGACCAGCAACTGTTAGATCCAGTGGATTTGCAAGGAGGATAAGAAAAGAAGAAAACATGAGAGCGTTGACTTCACGAAGTCCGAGTTCACAAAAAGGAGATCTCGATCATTGATCTCAGAGAGATCTGGACCGTCGATATGGCAAGCGTAGATTCAAAAATCGGGATATCAGAGAATTGGAATGACTAGGAGTATGAACTTATGAAACACAAAGTCGCGTAGCACCTAGACATCGGGCCCCTGGTCACAACCAGAGGTCACATCGTCAAAAGTCTAAAGTAAGGAGCTAGCGGAGCTAGCCTCCACTTCGGATATCGTGAGTTGGGAGAATCGAGATGTCTCATACCAAGATTCTCGAAGTTGCGAGTCATGAAGCACCTTTTTGAGAGGCGTCTGACCATAGCTCGTGGTCACATGAAATGATCTGGCTTAGACAAAAAAGTAGTGCTTGTTGTGAAGTTTTCTTAGAAATGGAAAATGCGCCAAAGGGATGAGCGTGCATAGGTTCTCTAATTGTAACTTCCAGAAACCATTGATTGTTTCTTCCAGAGAATTCGAAGAGCTCCAGGGTGATCGCCAGAGGAGTTGTAGAATCTCGATGTAACTGCCATTGGTATGAAGATTAATCAGAGAGACAATTGACAGATGGAGAAGGGGTTGAAGACTATAACGTCCCAAGAAGCCAAAATAATCCAACACATATTTCATTAAATTTGGAAATATTCAGTGGATCTAGAATTTCAAAACTTTATCTAGATTGAGTTTTTAAAAAAAAGGAATTAGAAAATCATTTAATCCATTACTTTGAACGTATATATTCACCATTTTTTGTTATAAAGGTATCATTATAAACTCTCATGTATCATTATAATGTATTCCCATTATTATTATTTATATTTTTCTATTGAAAGTTAAATGGATCTAGATCACAATAGTGGATCTTGATTTAGCTA
>ML787508.1:343272-360344 GCA_009831015.1 Picea engelmannii
AGCACATCTTAAACATCATCCCATCGTGGGGGAAAGCTAGTGCGTGCTAGCTTTCCCTCTTGCACAAGTAGGAGCACATTTCGAAAAACATCATCCCACCTTGGGGGAAAGCTAGTGCATGCTATATTTCCCTCTTGCACAAGGAGGGGCACATCTTGAACAACATCATCCTTCTAAGGGGGAAAGCTAGCACACCCTATATTTCCCTCTTGCACAAGCATGAGGGCATCACGAACAATATCATCCCACCATGGCAGAAAGTTAGTGCATTCTACGTTTCCCTCTTGCACAAGTAGGAATGCATCTCGAACAACATCATCCCACCATTAGGCGTGTTAGCTATCCCTCTTGCACAAAAAAGAGTCCATCTTGAACAACATCATCCCACCAGTGGGGAAAGCTAGTGCGTGCTAGATTTCTCTCTTGCACAAGCATGAGCTCATCTCGGACAACATCATTCCACCGTGGGAGAAGCTAGTGCGTGCTAGCTTTTCCTCTTTCACAAGCACAAGCTCATATTGGACAACATCATCCCACTCTAGGGGAATTATAGCTTGTGCTAGCTTTCCCTAATGGGAAAACATGAGCTCATCTCAGACAACATCATCCCACCGTTGGGTAAAGATAGCTCATGCTATCTTTAACTCTTGCACAAACATAAGTACATCTTAAACAACATGATTCCACCATAGGAAAAAGATAACGCAAGCTACCTTTCCCTCTTTCATAAGCACAAGCACAAACACATCTTGAACAACATCACTCCAACCTAGGGGAAAGCTAGCGTGTCCTAGTTTTCCCCCTTGCAGAAGCACTAGCGCATCTTGAAAATCATCCCACCATGTAGGTAATATAGCATGTGCTATCTTTCTCTCTTGCACAAACACAAGCGCATCTCGAACAAAATCATTCCTTCATGGGGTAAAACTAGTGCATGCTAACTTTCAGTCTTGCAGAGGCACAAGCACATCTTGAATAACATCATTTCATTGTGGGGAAAAGATATCATGTGTTAGATTTCTCTCTTTCACAAACACAAGCACATCTCGAACAACATCATTCTAGCATGGAGTAAATCTTGAACATGCGATACTTCTCTCTTGCACAAGCACAAACACATATCAAACAACATTATTGCACTGTTAAGGAAAGCTAGTGTGTGTTAGCTTTCCCTCTTGCATAAGCACAAGTGCATCTTGAACAAGATCATTCCACCATGGTGGAAATCTAGCGCATGCTAGATTTCTCTCTTGCACAAGCACAAGACCATCTCGAACAACATCATTCTAGTGTTGTGCATCTCGAACATCATCCTACCATGGGGGAAAGCTAGTGCGTGCTAGCTTTCCCTCTTACAGAAGCATATACACATCTCGAACAATATCATTCCATTGTGGGGGAAAGATAGCATGTGTTATCTTTCTCTCTTGCACAAGCACAAGAACATCTCGAACAACATCATTCCTCCATGGGGTAAAACCAGTACATGCTAACTTTCAGTCTTGTAGAAGCACAAGAACATCTTGAATAACATCATTCCATTGTGGGGAAAATCTAGTGTGTGCTAGCTTTCCCTCTTTCACAAACACAAGCACATCTTGAACAACATCATTCCAACGTGGAGGAAAGCTTGAACATGCTAAACTTCCCTCTTGCACAAGCACAAGCACATCTCAAACAACATCATTCCACCGTTAAGGAAAGCTAGCGCGTGTTAGCTTTCCCTCTTGCATAAGAAAAAATTCATCTCGAACAACATCATTCCACCATGGTGTAAAGATAGCGCCTACTAGCTTTCTCTCTTGCACAAGCACAAGACCATCTCGAACAACATCATTCCAGAGTAGTGCATCTCAAACATCATCCTACCATGGGGAAAAGCTAGCATGTGCTATCTTTCCCACTTACACAAGCATATACACATCTCGAACAAGATCATTCCACTGTGGGGGAAGGTTAGCGTGTGCAATCTTTCTCTCTTGCACAAGCTCAAGCTCATCTCAAATAGCATCATTCCTTTGTGGGGTAAAACTAGTGCATCCTAACTTTCAGTCTTGCAGAAGCACAAGCACATCTTGAAAAATATCATTCCATTGTGGGGAAAAGCTAGCCTATGCTAGCTTTCCCTCTTTCACAATCACAAGAACATCTCGAACAACATCATTCTAGCATGGAGGAAAGCTTGCACATGCTAAATTTCCCTCTTGCACAAGCACAAGCACATCTCGAATAACATCATTCCACCATTAAGGAAAGCTAGCATGTGTTAGCTTTCCCTATTATGCAATCACAAGTGCATCTCGAACAACATCATTCCGCCATGGGGTAAAGCTAGCGCATGCTAGCCTTCCCTCTTACACAAACACAAGTGCATCTCAAACAACATCATTCCAGTGTTGTGCATCTCGAACATCATAATACCATGGGGGAAAGCTAGCGCATGCTATCTTTCCCTTTTACACAAGCATATACACATCTCGAACAAGATCATTCCACTATGGGGGAAAGCTAGTGTGTGCTATCTTTCTCTCTTGCACAAGCACAAGCACATCTCGAACAACATCATTCCTCCGTGGGGTAAAACTAGTGCATGCTAACTTTCAGTCTTGCAGAAGCACAAGCACATATTGAATAACATCATTCCATTGTGGGGAAAAGTTAGTGTGTGCTAGCTTTCTCTCTTTCACAAACACAAGCACATCTCGAACAACATCATTCTAGCATGGAGGAAAGCTTTCACATGCTAAACTCCCCTCTTGCACAAGCACAAGCACATATCAAACAACATCATTCCACCGTTAAGGAAAGCTAGTGTCTGTTAGCTTTCCCTCTTGCATAAGCACAAGTGCATCTTGAACAACATCATTCCACCATGGCGGAAAGCTAGCACCTGCTAGCTTTCTCTCTTGCACAAGCACAAGACCATCATGAACAACATCATTACAGTGTTGTGCATCTTGAACATCATCCTACCATGGGGAAAAGCTATCACATGCTATCTTTCCCTCTTACACAAGAATATACACATCTCGAACAAGATCATTCCACTGTGGAGGAAGGCTAGCGTGTGCTATCTTTCTCTCTTGCACAAGTGCATCTCGAACAACATCATTCCTCTGTGGGGTAAAACTAGTGCATGCTAACTTTCAGTCTTGCAAAAGCACAAGCACATATTGAATAACATCATTCCATTGTGGGGAAAAGATAGCCTATGCTAGCTTTCCCTTTTTCACAAACACAAGCACATCTCGAACAACATCATTCTAGCATGGAGGAAAGCTTGCACATGCTAAACTTTCCTTTTGCACAAGAACAAGCACATCTCAAACAACAACATTCTACTATTAAGGAAAGCTAGTGTGTGTTAGCTTTCCCTCTTCCATAAGCACAAGTTCATCTCGAACAACATCATTCTACCATGGGGGAAATCCAGCGTGTGCTAGCTTTCCTTCTTACACAAGCACAAGCGCATCTCGAACAACATCATTCCAGTTTTGGGGAACGCTAGTGCATGCTAGCTTTCCCTCTTGCACAAGCACAAGTGCATCTCGAACATCATCCTACCATGGGGGAAAGCTAGCATGTCTCTTACACAAGCATATACACATCTCGAACAAGATCATTCCACTGTGGGGGAAAGCTAGCATGTGCTAGCTTTCTCTCTTGCACAAGCACAAGTGCATCTCGAACAACATCATTCCTTCGTGGGGTAAAACTAGTGCATGCTAGCTTTCAGTCTTACATAATCACAAGCACATCTTGAATAACATCATTCCATTGTGGGGAAAATATACCCTGTACTAGCTTTCCCTCTTTCACAAACACAAGCACATCTCCAACAACATCATTCTAGCATGGATGAATTCTTGCACATGTTAAACTTCCCTCTTTCACATGAACAATCAAATCTTAAACAACATCAGTCCACCGTTAAGGAAACCTAGAGCGTGTTAGTTTTCCTTCTTGCATAATCACAAGTTCATATCGAACAACATCATTCCACAATGGGGGAAAGCTAGTGCATGCTATCTTTCCCTCTTACACAAGCACAAGTGCATTTTGAACAACATCATTCCAGTGTTGGGGAAAGCTAGTGCATGCTAGCTTTCCCTCTTGCACAAGCACAAGCACATCTCGAACATCATCCTACCATGGGGGAAAGCTATCACGTGCTAGCTTTCCCTCTTACACAAGTATATACATGTCTCGAACAAGATCATTCCACTGTGGGGGAAAGCTAGCTTGTACTAGCTTTCTCTATTGCACAAACACAAGCGCGTCTCGAACAACATCATTCCTTCATGGGGTAAAACTAGTGCATGCTAAATTTCAGTCTTGCAGAGGCACAAACACATCTTGAATAACATCATTCCATTATGGGGAAAAGCTAGCGTGTGTTAGCTTTCCCTCTTTAACAAACACAATCACATCTCGAACAACATCATTCTAGCATGGAGTAAAGCTTGAACATGCGATACATCCCTCTTGCACAAGCACAAACACATCTCAAATAGCATCATTCCATCATTAAGGAAAGGTAGCGTGTGTTAGCTTTCCCTCTTGCATAAGCACAAGTGCATCTCGAACAACATCATTCCACCATGGTGGAAAGCTAGCGCATGCTAGCTTTCTCTCTTGCATAAGCACAAGCACATCTCGAACAACATCATTCCTCCATGGGGTAAAACCAGTGCATGCTAACTTTTAGTCTTGCATAAGCACAAGAACATCTTGAATAACATCATTCCATTGTGGGGAAAAGCTAGTGTGTGCTAGGTTTCCCTTTTTCACAAACACAAGCACATCTCTAACAACATCATTCCTGCATGGAGGAAAGCTTGAACATGCTAAACTTCCCTCTTGCACAAGCACAAGCACATCTCAAACAACATCATTCCATCGTTAAGGAAAGCTAGTGTGTGTTAGCTTTCCCTCTTTCATAAGCACAAGTGCATCTCGATCAACATAATTCCACCATGGTGGAAAGCTAACGCCTGGTAGCTTTCTCTCTTGCACAAGCACAAGACCATCTCGAACAACATCATTCTAGTGTTGTGCATCTCGAACATCATCCTACCTTGGGGAAAATCTAGCATGTGCTATCTTCCCCTCTTACACAAGCATATACACATCTCGAACAAGATCATTCCAATGTGGGGGAAGGCTAGCGTGTTCTATCTTTCTCTCTTGCACAAGCACAAGTGCATCTCGAACAACATCATTCCTCTATGGGTAAAACTAGTGCATGCTAACTTTCAGTCTTGCAGAAGCATAAGCACATCTTGAATAACATCATTCCATTGTAGGGAAAAACTACCCTATGCTAGCTTTCCCTCTTTCACAAACACAAGCACATCTCCAACAACATCATTCTAGCATGGAGGAATGCTTGCACATGCTAAACTTCCCTCTTGCACAAGCACAATCAAATCTCATACAACATCAGTCCACCGTTAAGGAAAGCTAGAGCGTGTTAGTTTTCCCTCTTGCATAAGCACAAGTGCATATCGAATGATGCAGGAGCATCTCTCCATGTCAGCAGCTAGCTAGCCAACCACGTCAGCGCGCATGCATTCAGGGTGAAAAGGAGGCGCAGCCTCATCCAAATATTTGAAATGAATGTAATTAAATGTGCTTTCTTAGGCTGTTGAGCCAGGGAAGCTGTGCCTTTGAGCATGCGTTAGATAGGATCGGCCTTTATTGTAGATCGACTGAGAATCTAGTTCTGGATAGCAGACTAGACAACCATTGAATGTAATTGATTAGATTAGGTAGACCTGGAGGGAAGCGCTGAGAGCACCTCAGGTAAAAGATATTTTAGATATCATTTTTGAGAGAGAGATGGAAGAGTAAGAGAGGATCCAGAGAGAGCTCAGGAACACCCTTGTAAATATACAGGCTTCCATTTTTAATATATAACAGAGCAATTTTTCCTGCATATTTCTGTGTATATGGATGTCTGTGTGTGGGTTCATTATATGTTGTATTTGTGTGTTGTTATCATGCAATTGCAGGGAGTATGTTTGATTTTAGGTTGAGGGTCTTTGAGGTTTCATGTTAGGAAGGCATGACAGAGTGTTGCAGACTCTGAATACCGGTGCATGAGTGCACTTCTGAACTCTGAGGAGTCAGACAAAGACGTGCTTGAGGCACAGGACTGAAGTCAACAGCTCAGGAAGAAAACCTGTGAGGTTGTTGAACACCTTAGGAGGTAAGGCTGTGTAGCTGAAACATAGTTGCAGATAGAATCACTAGGGATTTTGTAGGAGCTCTACGAAGTGGGCATTCAGAACATGCACGAGGTGATGAGGGAAGGAACTCTGCTGTGAGTTCGAGAAAGACCAGAATCACTGAGGATTATGAGAAACTCTGCCAAGAGGGCATTGAGAGAGTGCGTAGGTGCACAAGGACCCAAAACTGCTGAACGTTCTGTGGAAGGAAAACACTCTACCAAGAGGGCATAGAGATATTGTGCAGACGACACAAGGATAAGGGAACTCTTTGAGTTCTACCATCTGATGGAAGAGTCCAAGGAAGGATATTCACTGGGTTACTGAATACCCAAGAACTCAGCTAGAGGTCGCGTGAGTCACAGGATAGACAGGAGGGCATCCATTGTATTCTCCATCTGTGGGAGAGGGAGAGAAGATAAAATCCCTTAGGGGTCTGAGTGTTAGTGAAAGATCATAAGAGATAGCATGCCGTGTGCGCATGAAGACTCTGCAAGAGAGTAGATATCGGAATCCTTTAAGGATTCAAGGAGAAGAAGCTCAGGAAGAGTAGCGTTTCATGCACATGCGAGGCTCGAAGTCAAGGGGCTTGTAGAGGAGGAAGAAAGCAAAGGGTGAGACCTTTGGAAGAGTGAGCCATGACAGTCGTTCGATTGGCAAAAGAACGAATCTGGACTGCCGAGGATATTTACGTCCAGGAGGAGCCACAACAGGAGAAAACCGACAGCCGTCAGGTCTCATACTGAAATCCCGTAAACCGTCGGATTGGGAAAAGATGCACAGAGGTTAAGTGCAGGAGCAGGTGCATAGAGGTTAAGCCTCAGGAGGAGTGGCATCGGTGATTGGATTAGCCGAGAGAATCTGGACCGTGGATTCATGTCTGGGAGGTAGCGCAGGAGAGGCATGGAGTAGAACAGATCTGGGTCATCAGATCTGGGACAGATACCCGACTGTCGTCGGATTCGCAGAAGCTGCGAGGGCGTTTAGAGCCATCGGGATATCGACGCATCAGGGATATCAAGGACATGATGAGATTCCTTCGACATTAGAAACCCTGAATTAGCAAGACATGATCTGAGCCATCTGTTAGAGGGAGATACGTGGCGGAGATCAAGCGCTCGTCGACACATCGCCTGTCGGGACCTCGTGAGAAGAAGAGTGGAGAATTGAGTGTCAAGATTCGTGAGGCACGAGGACACGAAGAGGCGCCAAGATCAGAATCATCCATCTAAGGGATAGGTGTCGGAGATCTGGAGCGGGTCAGCGTAAGCAGCCATCGGAGAATCGGGACTCCCAGAGCCAAGAGTCTAGTGCATTGGAATCGCGAGTAGCGATCTCCTGAGAGGGTCAAGGTCGTTGATGACAAAAAGGACACATGGCTAGAGATCCCAAGGATCAGGAATCGAGGATTCGCAAGGTAGGCGGTTTACAACCTCGTGGAGGCCGATTTCCCGACAGGATCATTTCCGACAAAGTGTGAAGGAATAAGCGGGCGAATATTTATCGGGTTTCGGGGATTTTGAGACACGAGTGCAGGACTCACAATCTTGTGAAGTCCGATTATTCAATAGACAAAAGGAGATCATCATGAGAGCATTCTGTGGGTGAAGAAAACTCCTGATAAGGAGTTGAAGAGTATTTTAACTCTTCAGGCCAGTGAAGAAGAAGATCCTGGTGGTAGCGGATGCGCGGGTGGCGCGTGACCACATCAGAGTGGTATCAGAGAGAGTTCTTGTCTATATATTTCAGGCAAGAGGAGTGAAGAAGAGAAGGAGCACTTTGATACATGTCAGTGTGGTATCAGAGTGGGAACTTCACTTGTCTACTGCAGGTGAAGAGAAAAAGCAGGGAAGAAGACAGAGTTACTGAGGACTCTGTAAGGACTTGCTTGCAGGCAGGCATCAGTCCATAGACAGTCAGCAGGACTGTGAGAGAATGAAGCTGAGCACTCAGGACTTCAAGGGTGACAGTAGCATATCTATCATAGAGGTAGATAGATAAAACAACATGGCTACTGAAGGCCATAGGCGCGCTAGGAAGAAGAGCAAGGTAGAAGAGCTTGCAAAAATGGATGAAGAACTTGTCGACATCAGAGCTGAGATAGAGAAGCTCGAAGTGAGAATGCGGCAAGAGGAAAAATCGATATGGGTGCACGAGTGGCCCATGCAGAAGTCGAAAACAAGATGGCCAGTTAGGGAGTTGATGGTCATGAGACAGCGCAGGTTGTTGAGAAAATGGTTGAGGTATGCTGAAACCCTCAAGGCCACAGAAGAAGAGATGATTTGTCACTGTTGGCCAGAGACTGGAAAGGTCTCGATGATTGGGGTGATGAAGAAAATAAATTGGGATCGTCTGAGGATCTCATAGACTACCAGGAGGGTAGTGAATAGTTTCCATATTGCCAGATGGGCAAGGGAACAAAAAATAAATTGGGATCGTCTGAGGATCTCAAACACTACCAGGTGGACAGAGAAGAAGAAGTTCCATTTTTCCGTGAGGGCAACGAGTTGAGATCAGTTGAGGATCTCACAGACTGTCAGGAGGACAGTGGGGGAATTTTGCATTGCCAGCTGGGAAATGATCAGAGATCGGCTGATGATCTCGAAGGTTGCCATGAAGGCAGAGAAGAGGAAGTTCTGGTTTTCTAGGAGGGCAACGAAAAGAGATTGCTGCGAGATCTCGAAGACTGCTGAGAAGGTAGTGGAAGCATTAAAGACTGCCAGGAGGGCAACGAAAGCGTATTGAATTGCCAAGTAGGCAGAGATGAAAATGCGAGACTAGTTGTAAGTCTCATGGACTCGATGAAGAGTTCAATTCAGCAGGGGTTGCTGATAAAAATGGAATCGGTTGATCTCAAAGTTTGCCAGGGAAGCAACAAGAGCATCCCATATTGCCAGATGTGCAGGGATGAATTGATGAGTCAGATTCAGCCAGAGGAGATGACAGAGCAGATGAGACTATCTAAAGGTCTCATAAATTCGGAGATGGAAATGGATCAGCAGATGCAGCTGATAGAGGAAAAAGATCAGAATGATATTCTGATGATTAGAGGAATTGAAATATTCCTACCATCTGCCTAGGAGGAGGCAAAAAATTATGTTGTAGATGGTGCAACAACAGAAGAACAGTCGCAGCTAGAGATGACTGTCAAAGGAGAATTGGAGCAGACTTTGGAAGCTTCCCAATCAGAAGAAAGAAAAGAGAAGGAGCGTTCTGAGGAACGACTCGATGATTTCAGCCATGGAGTTGAAAGGGAAGAAGTTGTAGCATTGAAGCTGACAGCAGAAAAATAAGAAGAAGCGGAAGAGAAGAGTGAACATTCTGAGGAATGGCTCAACGCATTCATCATTGAAGCTGAAGGGACTACAACAGGAGAATTTGCAGCAGAAGCAGAAGAAGAGGATGATGAGCATTCTGAGGAATGGCTCAACGTTTTCAGCCATAAAGATGAAAACAATGTAACATAGGAGGTTGCAGGAGCAGAAGAAGAAGAGGCAGATAGCATTTGCTTTGCTGATCTGTGGGAACATATTGAAGCCTTGGAGGAAAGGGTAAAAGTGCAGGGCATGCACATCCGACAGGTAAAGTTGGAGACAGATGAGGAAGAAGGCATGGGAGATCATGGTGATCTTCTCATGTGCCAAAAAAATTTGTAGCTAAGGAGACTGCAAAAGTAGAGCCAGCCATTGGAGCAATTGGACAAAGTGATTGAGGACATCGAAAGGCTGATGTTGAGATCAACGCAGACTACCAGCGAGGAGCAGTTGGGCAGAAGGAAAGAGGTAGCAGCAGTAGCACAACAGCAGCAGCAACAGCATAAAAATGGAGCAGATGAACAGCTCCAAAGGTTTACTTGGAATCCAGGAGGATTTCAAACAGCTACAGGGGAAGCTCATGAGTAGGAGCTCATGATTTTTGTAGCTGTGGAGTATGATGCAGGAGCATCTCCCCATGTCAGCAGCCAACTAGCCAGCCACGTCAGCGTGCATGCATTCAGGGTGAAAAGGAGGTGCATCCTCATCCAAATATTTGAAATGAATGTAATTAAATGTTCTTAGGCTGTTGAGCCAGGGAAGCCGTGCCTTTGAGAAGGTGTTAGATAGGATCGGCCTTTATTGTAGATCGGCTGAGAATCTAGTTCTGGATAGCAAACTAGACAACCATTGAATGTAATTTATTAGATTAGGTAGACATGGAGGGAAGCGCTGAGAGCACCTAAGGTAAAAGAGATTTTAGATCTCATTTTTGAGAGAGAGATGGAAGAGTAAGAGAGGAGCCAGAGAGAGCTCACGAACACCCTTGTAAATATACAGGAATTATGCCATTTTTAATATATAACAAAGCAGTTTTTCCTGCATATTTCTGTGTATATGGATGTCTGTGTGTGGGTTCATTATATGTTGTATTTGTGTGTTGTTATCATGCAATTGCAGGGAGTGTGTTTGATTTCAGGTTGAGGGTCTTTGAGGTTTCATGTCAGGAAGGCATGACAAAGTGTTGCAGACTCTGAATACCAGTGCATGAGTGCACTTCTGAACTCTGAGGAGTCAGACAAAGACGTGCTTGAGGCACAGGACTGAAGTCAACAACTCAGGAAGAAAACATGTGAGGTTGTTGAACACCTCAGGAGGTAAGGCTGTGTAGCTGAAACACAGTTGCAGACAGAATCACTGAGGATTCTGTAGGAGCTCTGCCAAGTGGGCATTGAGCGTATGCACGAGGTACTGAGGGAAGGAACTCTGCTGTGAGTTTGAGAAAGACCAGAGTCACTAAGGATTCTGAGAAACTCTGCCAGGAGGGCATTCAGTGAGTGCGTAGGTGTACAAGGATCCAGAACTACTGAACATTCTGTGGAAGGAAAACACTTTGCCAAGAGGGCATAGAGATATTGTGCAGATGGCACAAGGAGAAGGGAACTCTTTGAGTTCTACCATCTGATGGAAGATTCCAAGGAAGGATCTTCACTGGGTTACTGAATACCTAGGAACTTAGCCAGAGGTCGCATGAGTCACAGGATAGCCAGGAGGGCATCTGTTTTATTCTCCATCTGTGGGAGAGGGAGAGAAGATAAAATCCCTTAGGGGTCTGAGTGTTAGTGAAATCTCAGAAGAGATAGCACGCCGTGTGCACGTGAAGACTTTGCTGGAGACCAGACGTCGAAATCCTTTAAGGATTCAAGGAGAAGAAGCTCAGGAAAAGTAGTGTTTCATGCACGTGCGAGGCTCGAAGTCAAGGGGCTCATAGAGGAGGAAGACAACAAAGGGATAGACCTTTGGAAGAGTGAAATTCTCCCAAGTATAGGGAAGAAAGCGTAGAAGCTCAGGAGGAGCAGTGACAGTTGTTCGATGGGTAGAAGAACGAATCTAGACCACCAAGGAGATTTACGTCCAAGAGGAGCCACAGCAGGAGAAAACCGACAGTCGTTGGATCTCATACTGAAATCTTGTAAACTGTCGGATCGGGAAAAGATGTGTAGAGGTTAAGTGCAGGAGTAGGTGCGTAGAGGTTAAGCCTCAGGAGGAGAGACATCGGTCATCGGATTAGCTGAGAGAATATGGACCGTGGATTCGTGTTCGGGAGGTAGCGCAGGAGAGGCGTGGAGTAGAATAGATCTGGGTCGTCAAATCTGGGACAGATACCCGACTTTCATTGGATTCGTAGAAGCTGTGAGGGCGTTTAGAGACATCGGGATATCGGCGCATCGGGGATATCAAGGACATGAGGAGAGTCCTTCAACATCAGAAACCCCGAATTAGCGAGACATGATCTGAGTCGTCCATTAGAAGGAGATACGTGGTGGAGATCAAGCGCCCGTCGACACATCGCTTGTCGGGACCTCGTGAGCAGAAGAGTGGAGAATTGAGTGTCAAGATTCGCGAGGCGCGAGGACATGAAGAGGCGCCAAGATCAGAACTGTCCATCTAAGGGATAGATGTCGGAGATCCGGAGCGGGTTGGTGTAAGAATCCATCGAAGAATCGGGACTCCCAGAGCCAAGAGTCTAGTGCATTGGAATCACGAGTAGAGATCTCCCGAGAGGGTCAAGGCCGTTGATCACAACAGGGACACATGGCCATAGATCCCAAGGATCAGGAATCGGGGATTCGCAAGGCAGGCGGTTTATAACCTCGTGGAGGCCAATTTCCCGACGAGATCATTTCCGACAAAGTGTGAAGGAATAAGTGGGAGAATATTTATCGAGTTTCAGGGACTTTGAGACACGAGTGTAGGAATCGCAATCTTGCGAAGTCCAATTCTCCAATAGACAAAAGGAGATCATCAGGAGAGAATTCTGTGGGTGAAGAAAACTCTCGATAAGGAGTTGAAGAGTATTTTAACTCTTCGAGCCACTGAAAAAGAAGATCCTGGTGGTAGTGGACGCGCGGGTGGCGCGTGACCACATCATCGAACAACATCATTCCACAATGGGGGAAAACTAGCATGTTCTATCTTTCCCTCTTACACAAGCACAAGCTCATTTTGAACAACATCATTCCAGTGTTAGGGAAAGCTAGCGCATGCTAGATTTCCCTCTTGCACAAGCACAAGTGCATCTCAAACATCATCCTACCATGGGGGAAAGCTAGCATGTCTCTTACACAAGCATATACACATCTCGAACAACATCATTCCACTATGGGGGAAAGCTAGCATGTTGATCTTGCACAAGCACAAGTGCATCTCGAACAATATCATTCCTGCATATGACAAAACTAGTGCATGCTAACTTTCAGTCTTGCAGAAGCAGAAGCACATCTTGAATAACATCATTCCATTGTGGGGAAAATCTAGTGTGTGCCATGTTTCCCTCTTTCACAAACACAAGCACATCTCGAACAACATCATTCTAGCATGGAGGAAAGCTTGCACATGCTAAACTTCGCTTTTTCACAAGCACAAGCACATCTCAAACAACATCATTCCATCATTAAGGAAAGCTAGTGTGTGTTATCTTTCCCTCTTTCATAAGCACGATTTCATCTCGAACAACATCATTCTACCATAGGGGAAATGTAGTGTGTGCTAGCTTTCCCTCTTACACAAGCACAAGCGCATCTCAAACAACATCATTCCAGTGTTGGGGAAAGCTAGCATGCGCTAGCTTTCCCTCTTGCACAAGCACAAGCACATCTCGAACATCATCCTACCATGGGGGAAAGCTAGCATGTGCTAGGTTTCCCTCTTACAGAAGTATATACACATCTCAAACAAGATCATTCCATTGTGGGGGAAAGCTAGCATGTGCTAGCTTTCTCTCTTGCACAAACACAAGCGCATCTCGAACAACATCATTCCTTCATGGGGTAAAACTAGTGCATGCTAACTTTCGATCTTGCAAAGGCACAAGAACATCTTGAATAACATCATTCCATTGTGGGGAAAAGATAGCGTGTATTAGCTTTCCCTCTTTCACAAACACAAGCACATCTCGAACAACATCATTCTAGCATGGAGTAAAGCTTGAACATGCGATACTTCCCTCTTGCACAAGCACAAACACATCTCAAACAACATCATTCCACCATTAAGGAAAGGTAGCATGTGTTAGCTTTCCCTCTTGCATAAGCACAAGTGCATCTCGAATAACATCATTCCATTGTGGGGAAAATCTTCCCTGTGCTAGATTTCCCTCTTTCACAAACACCAGCACATCTCCAACAACATCATTCTAGCATGGAGGAATGCTTGCACATGCTAAACTTCCCTCTTGCACAAGCACAATCAAATCTCAAACAACATCAGTCCACCGTTAAGGAAAGCTAGCGCATGTTAGTTTTCCCACTTGCATAAGCACAAGTGCATATTGAACAACATCATTCCACAATGGGGGAAAGCTAGCGCATGCTATCTTTCCCTCTTACAAAAGCACAAGCGCATTTTGAACAACATCATTCCAGTGTTGGGGAAAGCTAGCCCATGCTAGCTTTCCCTCTTGCACAAGAACAAGTGCATCTCGAACATCATCCTACCATGGGGGAAAGCTAGCATGTCTCTTACACAAGCATATACACATCTCAAACAAGATCATTCCACTGTGGGGAAAAGCTAGTGTGTTCTAGCTTTTTCTCTTGCACAAGCACAAGTGCATCTCGAGCAACATCATTCCTCCGTGGGGTAAAACTAGTGCATGCTAACTTTCAGTCTTGCAGAAGCACAGGCACATCTTGAAAAACATCATTCCATTGTGGGGAAAAGCTAGCATGTGCCATGTTTCACTCTTTCACAAACACAAGCACATGTCGAACAACATCATTCTAGCATGGAGGAAAGCTTTCTCATGCTAAACTTCCCTCTTGCACAAGCACAAGCACATCTCAAACAACATCATTCCACTGTTAAGGAAAGCTAGCACGTGTTATCTTTCCCTCTTGCATTAGTAGAAGTGCATCTCGAACAACATCATTCCACCATGGGGGAAAGCTAGTGCGTGTTAGCTTTCCCTCTTACACAAGCACAGGCGCATCTCGAACAACATCATTCTAGTGTTGGGGAAAGCTAGCGCATGCTAGTTTTCCCTCTTGCACAAGCACAAGGGCATTTAGAACAACATCATTCCAGTGTTGGGGAAAGCTAGTGCATGATATCTTTCCCTCTTGCACAAGCACAAGCGCATCTCGAACATCATCCTACCATGGGGGAAAGCTAGCATGTGCTAGCTTTCCCTCTTACACAAGCATATACACATCTCGAACAAGATCATTCCACTGTGGGGGAAAGCTAGCATGTGATAGCTTTCTCTCTTGCACAAGCGCATCTCAAACAACAAATTATTTTCCATATTGTCTAACCCAGCATTATCAGGAGGATAAATATCACCTTCATCACACTTGTTATGTTCATCTTTATATTGCAAATCTGAGTTGTCCCTACCACACCAATTCTCTACTTCTTCATTCTCAGACATCCATTCTTCATCTTCCTTTGAAAGAGCCAATAAAACATCATATGACCTGACCTGTAAGTAGTCTTTCACAATAGAGCCTTCATCATCAAGGTTTTTTGCACTTGTATAGTGATGTTCATCATTCTCAAGGATTGTCGAGCCTACATAGTGCCCTTGTTTCTTATCACTCTCACTTGAAATTGTATCGAGCTCTGAGACATAGCCATGTTCTTGGACAGAGCATGGTTTTTTCTATCCATGTAATGATAAAAGTAAGAAGATAATTGTTCCATGTATTTCATATGCATTGGAAGGTGATAACCTATGGATACATCATCCTCTCCATCATGATTACACTCATACAGCCTATGGTAATTGTTGAGCTAAATATATATCACTATATATAGCCTTCATAAAATGTCAACCCGGGGAGGTAGACTTTGAGGCACTGACACCATATGTTCAGGATTGGTTTCTTCTACTATATATTTTATTCAAGTCTAATTCCACTAGCTAACATTCAAAATTGTGATCACTACTTCAATCTTTAAATAGAAGGAAGGGTCTATCTAAGTACACACTTCAAAGAAAACAAATCTTCACTCATTTGTAACTCTGCTAGCTTTCAATATTCATTCTACCAACTACTCTGGTTTAATCTCAACTGTAAATATCTACTAACATGTCGTTCAACCCTTTTTAACTACAAATCTATAATACCCTGTCTTTTAGTCACACCATTCTTTAAAGTAAACTAACCTTCTGTAAAGTACTTGTAGCTATCTTTGTAACCCATGCATTTCATAAAGCATTTGAAAGTAAATCTGATATTGCTTTGTTCTAACTAAAGCTTCCTCAAAAATATTCATTATCCAAACTATGCAATTACAATATAACTTCAAACTGTAAGCAAAATAGCTAATGGTTAATCAGAACTTCAAGAGACAGAATAAAAACATATGCTGAGACAAGGGGCCCTTCTTGCCTTCAACAATGACTGAATTAACTAATTCATCACACAACATTCAGACATAACTGAATTCTGGAAATGTATATCTTTATAAAATAATGCAGTCATTTCTGGTCTATCTGAGTTTATAATCCTGGAAGAAAAAGACTATCTATCAACAGAAAAATGAAATGTCTATCAGCCTAATACTTCCTATCATCCTCCTCCATCCCCAAAGTGCCAGACTGGCTTCTATAATATGAGCATTAATTACATGATAAACATAAATATCCCTCTTTTTAGAAAATGGTTTTCAACAAACTGTTATGTGTCACATCTATTCAGATCGAAAGGATTTGATCAAATAAAAGATGAAGATTTCAAAGCCTTGTCCTCATGACACGAAGTGCATGAGGACAAGGCATTAATTCTAGAGATGCGCTCAGCATTAACTCGGCCATGTTGTCTTCTATTTTTAGCTTGATCATCCATGTTTATTCAGAAGTGGTTGAGGATGCATTTGTAGGTTCTGTTATCTCCTAAAATAGCACAGTCAGTTTTGTCAATTTTAGGTGATAGATGTTAATATTATGGTAGCTTCGGGAGGTATGAACCTCTATTGTGACCTATGACGAGACTAGAATCCTCCGGAAGGAAGAAAAGAATGAAAGGAAACCCTATACAAGTTGTCAGCTGAACAAATATATTTAAATTGAATTTATTGATGCCCATAAGGAGAAGTTGGCCCCAGTTAGACTGGCCAGTCCACTATAAATACAGGGCGCCAGTTTCATTATTTCACATCTTAGCAGTTGCAGTGAGAGCTAAATCTACGCAGGCAGTTGCAGACAGCAACAATTTGGTGCACAAGTTTCTGGGAGAGCTGGGAAAGTGGTGCGCTAGCTTCTGGGTGGGATCATCTGTTCAATTTAGTTTCTATTCTCTTGCTTGGTGCATTTAGCCTCTCTTGGCTATTGATTGCTACCAGGATTCTCTTCTCGGTCAAGGTC
>ML787508.1:360580-383763 GCA_009831015.1 Picea engelmannii
TTGTATCAATATCATGTTTAGAAGACAAAGGAAACAGAATAACCTTCATAGATGAAAAAGTGTTATCATGGCATAAGGATTCCAGCATAGAAGATGCTAGGGTTATTGGAAGACGTGAAGGGAATCTATATAGACTACTAGAATGAAATGAAGAAGCCCTACTACATGATGAAGTCAACCCTAATGAGCTTTGGCATATAAGGCACGCTCATATAAATTATCAAGCACTACCTTTTCTCAGAAAGATGGTTGAAGGGATACTAGAATTGAAGTCTACACATGAAGGAATTTGCAAGGGATGTGCCCTTGGGAAGAACATCAAGAAACCATTCCCAAGCAGCAACAACAGATCTAAGGAAATCCTAGATCTAATACACTCAGATGTTTTCCGTCCAATGCCAGTCAAATCTTTAGGAGGATCTCTCTACTATGTAACATTCATAGATGACTATTCAAGGAATACGTGGCTATACCTACTGAAGTCAAAAGATGAAGTATTCAACAAGTTCCAAGAATTCAAGGTAGAAATAGAAAACCTTACAAACAAGAAGATCAAGACATTAAGAACGGATAATGGATGAGAATACACCTCGAAGGAGTTCGTTGCATTCTGCAAATCAGCAGGGATTAGGAGGGAGCTAATTGTTCCTCATAATCCTCAACAAAATAGTGTAGCAGAAAGAAATAACAGGTTCATCGAAGATACAGTAAAATCCCTATTGAACGATCAATATCTATCCATGTTTCTATGGGGAGAAGCAACAATGACGGAAATATACGTACATAATAGAATCCCTCATTGAATATTGAAAGACATGACACTAGAAGAAGAATTCTTAGGTAAGAAACCTAACGTAGAAAACTTAATAATATTTGGATGTCAAGTTTATTCTCATATTCCCAAAGATAAAAGAAATAAACTAGAACCCTCAGGAAAGAAAGGGATATTCGTGGGATATAGTGATTCATCCAAAGCCTACAGAATATATATTCCAGATCAACACAAGATAGAAGTAAGTAGATATGTAACATTCAATGAAATAATGGCCTTCAGAAAATCTATTGAAGAAACTATAGAAGAAGAAGAAATTGAAGAACCAAATGAAGAAAACACAGAAGGTGAAAATAATGAAAAGGATCAACCTAATCATCCTATGGAGATATGCGAGAACATTGATCCAGATAATATACCAAAGAACAAGAAATGACCAGCTTGGCTTGAAGCCACCTTACAAGATGCAAAAAGAATCAAGGTTCCAGAAGGAACATCCAGGAAGACTAAAAAACCAAAAAGATTCTCAAGTTATGCAGCATACATGACAAAGATTCTAGATGAAGAACCTACTACGTTTGAAGAAGCAGTTAAAAAGGGACAATGGAAAGAAGCTATGGAAGAAGAACGTCAGTCCATTATGAAAAATGAAGTATGGGAAATTGTACCCAGACCTAAAGAGAAATCAGTTGTAACTTCAAAATGGGTATACAAGATCAAACATGCAGCAGACGGAAGCGTGGATAAATACAAGGAAAGATTCATGGCCAGAGGTTTCTCCCAAAAGGAAGGAGAAGACTATGAAAAAGCCTTTTCTCCAGTGGCAAGGTATACCTCCATCAGAGCTATCATATCTCTTGTTGCTTCCATGGGATGGAATCTACACCAGATGGATGTAAAGACAACCTTTCTCAACGGAGCTATTGAAGAAGAAGTATATATTGAACAACCTCAAGGATTCAAGGTAAATTCTAGAGACACTCATGTTTGTAGATTGAAGAAATCTCTATATGGACTCAAGCAAGCTCCAAGGGCTTGGTACGCCAGAATGGACAACTATCTAACTAGACTTGGCTTCTCTAAGAGTCATGCAGATCCAAACCTTTACTACAAAGTCGTGAACAATGCACCTGTAATTCTACTATTATATGTTGATGATCTATTCATAACAGGTGAAGAATATCTAATCATCTAGTGTAAGAAGGATTTAGCCTCTCAATTTGATATGAAATATCTAGGTCTCATGCACTATTACTTGGGACTAGAAGTATGGCAGAAGCGTGGTGAAGTATTCCTTGGACAAGGAAAATACGCGATAAAGATCCTTCAGAAGTTTGTAATGATGGACTGTAAGTCCATGAACACCCCTATGAATGCATATATAAGAAAAGTAAAAGTCCTAGATTTCGATCCAGTAGATCCATCTCTATATCGGCAGCTAATTGGATCATTGATTTATTTGGTAAATACTCGACCAAATATTTTCTTTGTTGTAAATACATTAAGTCAGTTCGAGGTGGAACCTAGACAAGAGCATTGGATAGCTGTAAAGAATGTCCTAAGATATATTCGTGGGACAATAAACTATGGCTTAAAATATACCGCATTCAGTGATGTCCAACTTCATGGATTCACAGACTCTGATTGGGCAGGAAGTGCAGAAGACATAAAGAGTACTTCAGGTATGTGTTTCAGCTTGGGCTCCGCTATGATATCTTGGAGCAGCAGGAAGCAGAAGTCTATCACACTCAGTACAACAGAAGCAAAGTATATGGCAGCTTGTGAAGCATGCATAGAAGAAGTATGGCTAAGGAAGTTAATATCCGATTTATTTGATCAGAATCCAGAATCAACCACAATATATTGTGATAATCAGAGTTGTATAAGATTATTCGAGCATCCAGTGTTTCATGAAAGGTCGAAGCACATTCAAATCAAATACTACTTTATCCGAGATAAATTCCAGGAAGGAGAGGTAAAGCTTGAGTATGTCCCCACTGATGAGCAGACAACAGACATCCTGACAAAACCTCTTTCCAGAATCAAGTTTGCATATTTTCGAGAGAAGATGGGGATCGTGGAAATAACTCCCTTAGCTAAAAGGGAATATTCTCCAGGATAGAGAAGGTATGTAAAAATATTCTTGAAAAACATTTATTTTATGATAACTCTCCAATTAGGAGGGAGCATTGAAAATATTATTAATCTTTGTAATAGTCTAGATTGGACAGATGCTTTCCTGTTCGGAAAGTAGATTGAGATTTCTGACGGACAGTGACTTCCCATTGTAGTTAACATGGGAGGTAGACTAATTGCTGATGTATCATAGACACTGACTTCCCATTATGGGGAGTGGTCTAGGACAATCATTCTTCTTGGCAGTCACTCTGAGTAGAGCTCAAGTAGAATGGTCCGCCTCACTGGGCAGTCATTATTTCGAAGTTCATAGTTGTGAGTAGTTTCAAAGAATCGTTTGTTTTTGAGGTTGATGCAGGACAGACATTCCTCGAGGGTTATACATTCTCTCCAGGTTACACTTTAGTGTCGGAGGAATGGCCCAGGGTGGGGAATGGTGCAAACCATTATTCCTCGAGGGCAGACTCATTCTCTCTAGGTTACACTTTGTTTAGTGTTGGAGGAATGGCACAGGGTGGGGAGTAGTCCAGGCTCAACAATCAGGGACAATTATTCCTCGAGGGAAGACTCATTCTCTCCAGGTTACACTTTGTTTAATGTCAAAAGAATGGCCCAGGGTGGGGAATAGTCCAGGAGAGTCATTCCTTAGGGAAGACTCATTCCCTCCAGGTTACACTTTGTTTAGTGTCAAAGGAATGGCCCAGGGTAAGGAATGGTCCAAACATTTCTTGAGGGCAGACTCATTCTCTCCAGGTTACACTTTTTTTAGTGTCAGAAGAATGGCCCAGGGTGGGAAATGGTCCAGGTTCAGAAATCAGAAACAATCCTTCTTCCTTGGTTGAGAAGAATGGGGAAGATGGCCCATTATTGATATTCTATATTGAGGGCATACATTCTTTCAGACCTCATAGATGTGAGTGAAAGATTGGCCCAGATGATTATTATTGATATTCTATATTGAGGGCAGACATTCTTTCAGACCTCACAGATGTGAGTGAAAGATTGGCCCAGATGATTATTATTAATGATCTATACTGAGGACATACATTCTTTCAGATCTCACAGAAGTGAGTGAAAGATTGGTCCAGGTGATTCAAATATTTTCATAACATTGTTTCCATGTAGGTTTCTATTAGATATTTGTTATGAAGAATGAATGACAATAGATATGCTATTGTTTGTGATTGTGTTT
Organism: Picea engelmannii; assembly: GCA_009831015.1. Classification (NCBI taxonomy): domain Eukaryota; kingdom Viridiplantae; phylum Streptophyta; class Pinopsida; order Pinales; family Pinaceae; genus Picea; species Picea engelmannii. The sequence goes on from ML787508.1 coordinate 364,681, forward strand.
CACAAGTCTAAGTAGTTGTGTACTACTGGAATAGACACAGGTGTGTTCTATTAATTGATATTTTACCAGTTGTCATAGGATATTATCCAGTCGGATAATAATGACATATGCTCGTGGTGCTACCAGTTGAATGGTCTGTTGTGCTCAAGACCATACCTCCCTAGCTAGGAGGGAGTGTTAATATTATGGTAGCTTCGTGAGGTATGAACCTCTATTGTGACCTATGACGAGACTAGAATCATCCGGAAGGAAGAAAAGAATTAAAGGAAACCCTAGACAAGTTGTTAGCTGAACAAATATATTTAACTTGAATTTATTGATGCCCAGAAGGAGAAGTTGGCCCTAGTTAGACTGGCCAGTCCACTATAAATACAGAGCGCTAGTTTCATTATTTCACATCTCAGCAGTTGCAGTGAGAGCTAAATCTGCTTAGGCAATTGCAGGCAACAACAGTTTGGTGCACAATTTTTTGGGAGAGCTGGGAAAGTGGTGCACTAGCTTCTGGGTGGGATCATCTCTTTAGTTTAGTTTCTATTCTCTTGCTTGGTGCATTTAGCCTCTCTTGGCTATTGATTGCTACTAGGATTCTCTTCTTGGTCAAGGTCAAGGTGCTCGAAGGGTGGCTTCGACCTGTGGTTGGGTGATGAGGGTATCGTCAATGGTTAAACGAGCATAATCCTCTATATTCTAACAATAGAGAGTACTTCAAAAATTTATTTCTAAATTTTTATAGGCTTGTTAGAGATCCTATTGTTGTAAATAAACTTGAAATAAACATCAGAATTGATTCTCTTTAGAAAAAGGGAGAGTTACAGGTTTCAGTGGTTTAGGCGAACTTGTGAAGAGTTCATTAACTGCCGAAAGCTTTGGCTTTCGGTGGTTAAAAGGGAAAAACTAAGTGAAAGATTAGGGCCTGTGTTTTTGAACGATCTAGATGTCAACTGGCGCAATAATGAAAATATAACTGCTGGAAATCAAATGAATCGGTGATGTAAGGTGGTATTATTACATTCGATCAAGGTTTGATGCTCTATAATATTTGCAAGACCCCCACTTGTCATTTCAACTTGAAACCATGGCATACACATAAATCTATGAAGTGATTGTTTTGTCTAGCTGTTTGATGATTCACATGACCCTCATAACTTCAAGTCCCGAGAGATATATTCATGATGATTCCCAATTTAATTATGATTTGAAATCCATTGTTTTAGCAATCAAGTCTGAAGTCTTATTTATGTTCATTATATGAAATCCCTTTGATTTCGTTATCAAACCCGAGTCTGCAGTCATTGCCATTATACCATATGAAGGTCGAGTTTTCTGTTATGCATACTACAACTCCATCTGTCATCCAAATGCCACAGAAGCCCGAGTCTTCTCTGTTTCATTAAGTCTGAGTTTTCAGCTATAATCAAGCCCGAGTTTCTGGTTATGACTTGTTAAAGATTTGGTCTATCTCATATAACCCAAGTCATCCCTATTTTGTGCCTTTCAATTCGACATACATCTACTCTTTCCTCCTGATTTTAGGTGTATTGTCTCCCCAGCTCCTAGGTTTTTGTTAATTTGCAGGAATGGGTTTCAACTAACTCAAGCAAATGTCGAAAGCAGGACCAGATCTCAGGTCCAAATTGGATGGGATCTGGTACTTGGAGGCACACCCTGAAGTGGTTGAATTCTTCAAGTTGGTTGGTGTTTTCTCCTACTGTGAAAAGCTGGAAAACTTCCATCAACAATTATCAGAATCTTTTTCCCTTTCATACGATGGAAGGAGAGTTGTCATAGGAAAGGAGGAGTTTGTAGTAGATGAAGCTGCAATCATAGAGATTACTGGTCTTCCTAGGTCAGGTGAGTGTTGGTTCAAGACCACTATACTAGAAGACATTGAATTCGGATCTTATCTGCAACCTCAACATAAAACCCTCATCTGGAAGAAGGACATACCAATGTCATTTCTTGAGCCAAAATGGCAGGCTCTGTTGAAGGCCATATTTTCCTATATTACCTTTGAAGGCAGGTATAATAGGGTAATGTTCTATCATTTTAATATTTTGAACCATTTCACTAGAAGGTCTCCTATTAACTTACCTTACTACCTTCACAAGGCACTCACCAAGATGGATCAACAAGTTAAAGTAAAGCCTACCAAGGTAGCTAGCAGATTGTCAAACCAGGGTTTGATCACACTGATAGTCAAGGAATATTTGAGGAAGAAGGAGGTTGATTGGAACTATTTCCTATTCTGGAATGAGTTCCCAACTGATCTACAACAAGACAACAAGGGAAATAAACCTGCAGCAAAGAAGTCTCTTACCCCTAAGAGCAGTAGGAGGAAGAGAAGGGCCATCTCACCTCCAAAGGAGAAAACAAAGTCATCCTCTGTCAAACGTAAGAGAGCCAAAAGGAAATTAAATTTTAGCAAAGAAGGTGAGCAAACTAACGGTTTTGCTGAGGGAGACAACCCCTTGAACCTACCATACAGTGATTCTGAACCTGAACAGGAACAGGCAGGAGCAAAAGGTGGAGAACAAACTGGTCAAGCTATTGATGATTACCCAAATATGCCAACCCCTACTCCTCCAGAGGAACATAGTACACCTTTGGCAGAAGCATCTGCTAGCAAACCAAGACCAGCTGGGTCACAAAAGAAAAACCAACTTCTTAAGAAGGTTTATGGGTTAGAAGTCTATGAGAAACAAATCAAGAAGAAAAATGCAAGGTTAGTTGATAAGAATGTGGAATTATATCATATCAGTCAGGAGTTCATGGATAAACATGATAAGACTCTGGATAGAAATAAACTGTTAATAAAAGAGAACACTAAGTTGAATAGACAGCTTAGACTCCTAAGGCTGAAGATGAAAGAGACTCAGACTCTAACTCCCAAACACTTAGGGTTGGAAACCTTAGCATAATTGGCCACTTCTCTAGAGATTGAAACATAGTCTTCTACACAGCAAATCAAAGTTTCAAGCCCTGTACAAGGAGCAACATCATCAAAGAAGCCTTGAATACTCATCGAAGCAGTAAGGTGTTTCAATTTTTGCAATTTTGAAATTTTGGTGAAAGAAGAGCTTTCATTGGTTTAGGCGAATAGGACGACTGTTCATTAACCACTGAAAGAAGAGATTTTCGGTGGTTAATACACCTAGAGTTCCTCTTTGTTAACCACCAAAACCTGTCATTGGCCAGAGAGAACTAAATTTTGTTCAAATCGAAGTTTTATTAATCCAAATCATTTGAAAACTCTTTTAATGGATAGAGATTGAATTATAAAATCAAATCTAAGATCCACTTTTGGTGTAAAAGAGTTAGAAGAGGTACTCAAGTTGGTTTTGTTATCTATTTTGGTGGCAATGAATAGGGGTTTTTTCCAAACTCAGCAAATTCTAATCTCATCTTCTTCAAGAGTCATCAAACAACCTTGGAAGGATTATTTGCACTGCACAGGGACTCTACATTATCTGAAGACCATGAAATGTGGAATTGACCTCATTTTGAGGATCATTCCTTATCTTTTGTAATCTAGTTTTTGACTTTCTATATTTAGTATTACTAATCCACTCTTTCAGGATCTAATTATTGTATTGTAAAAACTATAAAGATGAAGACATAAGATGAACTAGGGGTTCAATCCTGGATACATTTTTCTCTTGTACTAAGACTCTTATCTTGATAATAGAATCATAGTCTTCTTTTGTTGTCAATGTCATATTTATTCATGTACTTCATTATTCTATACTTTATTTCAATTTAGCTCCGCTTCTAAGAACTGTTATCTTCTTATTAAGATCATGAAATTGAACTAAAGGAATTCTTACTATCTTGTATGACCCTACACACTGTTGTACTTGGTTATCTAAACTAGTGTTCTTCATACCCTATTTCAATTACTCTGTCTAATCATTGATTTCTAAAAGCACTGTCTTATTCGAATGCATGATAAGTTGTTCTTCTCATTAGCTATTGAGTTATCCCATTGTTCCAAGCATACCAAATTTACCATATTCTTGAGTTACTAAGCATCTTTGGCCTACAACCCCAAAGAGTTTCTTGGAGTGATAACAAGTTCGCAACCATCTCAAGCATGTGTTCTTTATCATCCATATCCATGAATCCCATCAGAATAGTTGGACATATGAGAATCGATGAAGGTGTAGCTGGAGCTATAAGAGGTAGCGCTTCATCGTTGTGAGAGGCTTGAATAACCCATATAAGGTTAACATATTTTGAACCCTGTGAAAGTATCATTCAACCTATGGAAGGTTGTTGAATTTCTATTGGCTAAACAAATGTTTTGCTCAAATTGTGATCCAAGGGAGTGCAGGGATGGCTAGCATGACCCTAACAAGTCTCAAGGAGTGTGACCAATTTAGAGGTAATCTCTAATTTCTCCCCTTAGAAGTTCGAGAGAAGTAGTGGGAGAGTTAGAGGGTGAGTTAACTGAAGAGAACTCAAGAAAAGAGGGACCAACCTACCTAGAAGTGCCTCTCTCTTTGTTTTTTAACTATTGTATTCATTCTTTTCAAGCTAATTTGAATTTTTACGACCATTGCAGCTGCAAATTTGTTGGCATTTTGTAATTTCAGCTGATGTATCTCTCAAATCTACTCCTCAATACTTGGTGGATTGATCCCAAATTGAGATATTATGTGTTTATTTCCTTGATATATAATTCAACATAGTTTTTTTTCGAAAAGAAGTTTCATTGGTGTTTCATAAGCTTTTCATTTTCAGATTTATTTTTTAGGACTAAGGAATCAGATCTACATATCCATGAATTAAAAAATTAACATGGTATCAAAGTTGGTTTCCTAAAATCTTCCTTCCAATGAATGGAGAAAGCAGGTACCTGCAAGAGAAAGTTGATGGAAACAAAGGAGGAGGCCTTGTGAGAGTAGTGCTTCATCCCTGTGAGAGGCTTGAATAACCTATAAGAGGTTAACATCTTTTGAACCCTGTGAAAGTCTCATTCAACCTATGGAAGGTTGTTCAATTTCTATTGGCTAAACATATATTTTGTTTAAATTGTGATCCAAGGGACTGGGGGGATGGCTAGCATGACCCTGACAAGTCTCAAGGAGTGTGACCAATTTATAGGGAATCTCTAATTTCACCCCTTGGAAATTTGAGTTGCAAATGCTAATGGAAGAGATTTCTTTAAGGGTCATCGTCAAGGATAAAATAGCTTCTCCAGTCGATCCTCAACAATTGGTTCATTATGAGATGAAGGTTTCTAAGTGCTAAAAAGAATAATTTTGGACTAAACGAAGGCCCATTTGATTCCTCAAATAGCAAGAAAAACAGCTAAGGAGATGTTCAAGGCATTGACTTCTCTTTATTAGAGTGTCTTTCTAGGAAGATGCTTCTAAAGAACAAGCTTTCCCAAGTACACATGAGTGACTCAAACACCATGAAAAATTACCTCATGAAGATCATTGAGCTTAGAGATTGGCGCTTTTCCATTAGAATGAAGATAGAAGATGAAGAATTAATGCATATTGCACTACATGGATTTTCTCTTGTTTGAGAAGCTTTTGTTGAAGGTGTTTGTGCTCGTGCAACCCTCCCAACTTATAAGTATCTTTTGGTACAATTCTGTCCAAGAGGAAACAAAATGAGAATCATTTGCAACATAATAAGAAGAGGCCCAAGACCTCACTCTCATTAGGATGATAAAGAAAAAGAAATTTGCAAAAGGTAAGGAGGCATCCTTTATAGACTCTAACTCTAAGAAGAGTAAAATAACTTGTTACAAGTATCATAAGAAATGACACTACTAATGAACGCTCAAAGAACATAAGATAATTTTATTAATGTCCAACAAATGACCATATAGGTCAAAACTGCTAGTAAAAAAGTGTGAGAAACAAAGTGGGAGAGCAAAGGTTGCTCCTAGAAAAACATGATATAAGAAAAATTAGCCTTTGTTGTAAAAGACATGAAGTCTATAGCCTCAGAGCATGGAGAGGAGAAAAAAATCAACAACAATATTATGGGGGATGTCTCGCCTTGGGGGAAATCAACCTTCCTTGATGCAATCTCTCATACCATTCAAGGCCACAAGGAAGAAACTCGTGATAGATGTCTAGTTGGATGAACTGGAAGGGCAAGAAGATATGGTCTGAGATATGTGTCCTTGATGAGGAGTTGCACCTCATGGTCAAATCTAGGGAGGTATCCGAATGACTAGGGAGGTATGAGCTATTTTGGGATCTGAAGCAACATGTTCGTAAGCGTCTTGTTGGTCAAGCATGGAAGCCCTCCCGAGGTCTCACAGATCTAATGGTTGATGTAGCGTTGTTTTCTTCTTGTCTCTTGGTACCTTTGTCTACTAAAGCACCAAAAAGAAATATGCAATTGGCCTAATGGGTCCAACTTGGGTTGGGGTAGGTAGAGTGAACAAGATCCAAGTCAAAAATCCTCCCTCATGTAAAGTGCCAAACATCTCTGAAAGTAGAAAAAAGTGGATAGGGATTTCTAAGACTCTAAAGAGACAATAAAATCGTCTTTTGATCTTGCAATAGATTTGCACCTGAAGATGAAGTCCTCCTCTGTCTCAATCTCATGAAGATGACAAAGCTAGCAGAACCTCTCTCCTTGAGTGATATGGTGGTTTCTTTCACTGCAAAGATGATGAGAGACAAAACTCGAAATTTCCCAAGGGGGAACCAAAGAGCATGCATCCAATACTGAAGTATGTAGGGGGGTAGGGGGGCAAACAATAAGGTTATCTCTCGGCTCCAAAAAGTGCTACATAAAATTCCATATTGGGGACTAACCCGCCTTGTAGGTCAACCCAAGTAACCTGAATATACTGTCTGATGATGTCCCCTTTGATGATCCTATTCAAATCCTACTTATTCAATAGGAGTCCACCGGGGGCATCTAGAGAATATCTAGAAAATGTAAGATGGTAAGCAACCACAGAAACAAGTTGCAAGGAGTGTTGATAGTTCATCCAATTTGATGGGTTGGGAATTACATTAAATACTATTTCAAGTGTTGGTTGCTATGTTGATAGTGGAGCTTCATGACATATGACATATAATCAAAATATTTTTAGCAAGTTCCATGAAAAGGAAATGGGCATGCAAGTGACCATGGGTGGTAATACTACATATCCAGAGATTAGCACTGACAAAAAATCAGACAAGATGCCTTTAGGTGATGTTCTTGTTTTGCATAATGCTTTTTTTCTTCTCGGTTGACTAACAATCTCTTCTCTATTTCAATCATTAAAGATTGGAAATGTAAGCTTCAGTTTGATGAACAATAGTGTGTGATAAGAGATTTCAACCCTCTTGCATTTTTGCCAACGAACTACCTAAAGGAGGTCTTTATAAGCTTCTTATGGAATCTAAAACTTATGGAGCTTTGATGCATGATAATGGCAAGTTGTGTGCATTCTGGCACAAGATTTTTGGTCATTTGGATTGTGGAGTTATTCGTCTCTTGAGAATATGGTGCAAGGATTGCTAGATTTTCAAGGTGGAGCATATTGGTGTGCACAAAGGCTACACACTTAGTAGACATTCCAGGACTTTATTTCCTTCCAATCAATCAAAGTCGAGCAGCATTCATATTTCTCCTTGTTGGTTTCTCTCAACATTTTTCATTGCATTTTGCAAGGCTAAGCTCATCCAAAGCCATTACAACAATCAAAACAATTTTTTTTCCACCTTTGAAGTGTTCAACAACCCTCAAAAGCTTCAAGAGTAGTGTACTCTCCTTCCAAAATAGATTTGTAAACTTATGGGCTGTTGAAGCAACAATGCCAAGTTTTAATGGCAAGCTACAACACTTTAGTATGTGAAAATGGGATTAGAAACCTCTCTGGCACGGTTTTTATCACCAGAAGGAAAGTGTTGAGTTTCTTGGTGTCTGGAGCTACTCGTTGGGAATGAAAATTGATTTTCCATCATCAAGGTTGATAGAGGGTTGTTGGACAATGAAGAAATCTGATTGCAAATGAATAAAATTCATTTTGAATCCATTAACAATGCCAAAGGAAGAACTATGTTTTGATGTCCATGAGCCAGAGCAAGAGATGTTTCAAGCTTGTCTTGAGGTTTCAATTTTTCCTATGCAAATAGAGAAGCTAAATGGGAGTACAAAAACTTCTCTACATGTTGTTGTTGACATACTCATGGTCTTTTGCATTTTCAGCTCAAAGACTTGTTAATAGTTTTCTTGATTATTTAATATTTGCAAGCTTGAGTTTATTGATGAATCCTTTCATTGGATCAAGCGCTCCTTGCATTTTCCATTTTGTAAATCTTATGTTGAAGGGATGCTACTATTGTTTGAAGAATGTTTGGTGGAAGAAGCATTGTAAAGAAACCATTCTTGATATCTTTCTTTGCATTCGATTTCTTCACCTTAAGTTCAAGTGTTGATTGCAAAATTTTACACAAGGCTTGAAGGAATGGCCTTCAAAGTTGCTTCTCCAAGTTGAATCACTCCTATTTTATGAAGTGGCAAAGCAAGAGACAAAGCTCTGAACATACCAAAGGATGGGCATGCAAACTTATTCCTTTGTTGTGAAATGCTTTGATATGGAATTGTGAAACAACAAGTGGGGAAACAAACCAACATTCAAATGAAATAGAATGCCTCATCACTTTAACCCCCACCATTGCTCCCAAGCATATGCAAAACGCCCTATAAGAATTGCAGTAATAAAACACACAATGAACATAGTGGAAATCTATAGTCATCTTGATAAATTCCTCATAGAATTCTCATAGGCAATATGGCAAGAATTCCTTGAATATTTTTCCTTTTAATGCTCAATGTAATTGCTTTAAATAAATTTGGCTTAATGCTGCTGTGGCTAAGCTATCTGTCAAAATTGTACCATAAATTATGTCAATCCATCTGTGTTTCTGTTGTGGAAGCTATCTAAAGAACCCCTGTTTTCTGTGTTGGTACTTGGGACTGCCCAGATTCTTCTAATCTCTCAGCCTCCTTAAACCATTTTTGGACCAATTTATGAAGTTGTCTATTCTAAAAAACCAATGATTTATTTTCATCAATCAGCTTCTTATTCTGCTCTTTTAGCTGCTCGTTCTCTTGTTTGAGTACTGCAATCTCCACATCCTTCTTCCTTATTTTCCCAAACATATGACAACCCAGTGTAGATAAGCTTGTTTTTTCAGTCTTGTCTAGTGCTATCTGATCTTCATGTTCAAACATATGGGAATCCAGAGGGTTTGACTCAGGAATATCTACAACGTTAAGTTTTGGTTATGTATTCATCAATTGTGGAATATTTTTCTGAAGGTTGGACATACATCTTTTCGTATGCTGGGTAGGTTGTGGCATAAGGGCAGTAGTATTAACCATACTACGTGTAAAACAATGAGTAGGTCAACCAAAAGTAATGAGTGCAGGAGTGGATACGGTGCTAAGAAGAATAATGATTATGAAACCCAACTCTTAGGAAAACAGATAAGTGATACACGTAAGGTAGGAGTATAGCAAGTATTACAAGATATATCTCTCAATCCTTCTTCCCTATGAGAGCATAACTTTCTTTATTTAATAATTCCAATCTTAAGAGAGCCAAGCAGTATTTGTTTAACATAACTAAAATTTTGATGGATATTAAGGTAAAACCTAATTTTATCTGCAAAATCTTGAATTTTTGTTATATGTGTCTGTTTGTTTCATATCAACATTTTTTGCCCAAATGTGCTTACTAGCATGTCGTTTGGAATGAGACTCAAGTATTCCCATACTTTGGGGGTTTCTTTTTATTATGTTGCGACCAGACTTTCAAATAAATTGCATTATTTTCCACAACAAAATGTGAAATACATGATGACTGATGTTTCTAATTTGACTTGTTCAATGCATATAGTTAGGTTTGCAGAAAGAAATGGCTGATGAAGCAAAAGAAAAAGGAAATGTTGCATTTTCTGCAAGAAACTACGAGGAAGTTGTTATCTCCTCAAATATTTTACAAAAATATTGAGGAAATTCATCCTTTTGGGCTTAATTTATCATTTTTTTGGGTCATTTGCCAAGATCTCCCTTATCTCCAAATTCTTCATACAACTCCCATTGATCTCTCTTGCCCAAAATCCTTTGGTCTCTTTCTCTTTACCTGCAAAACACAAAATGCAAATACATGTCACCATATCCTATAACCCTAGATTTATTGGGTTTTATACTATCAAACAATAATATGCATTTTGTTATGAAGTGGTGGGTGCTCAAAGTGATCCTAAAACCTAAGTCATGCCACACCTAATCTACATGCCCAATCCTTATGCCTAAGTATGAGTCTTGTTTCAAATCAAATCAAACATAGCCTCTCGGGTCTCATGTTTTTTAAAACTAAATTTTGCAAAGCCCAGCATCAACTCTAAGTCCACAAGCCAAGTCGAAGATTTAAGCCACGAGTTATTCCATGTTTCAAGTCATCAAATCCAAGCGCCAAGCTCTATAGTCCATTCATTTCATCCACATGTCAAACTAAGCCTAGCCTTTGGTTTGTTTTTGGTTTTTTACAAAATTTTGGTTGAGCCCACCGACCAACTTTCATATCGATTTAGTTCTCATACTAAGCCATACACAGAAGCCGAACTCACATTTCTAGCCACTAGTAAAGTTTCAGATTCAAATTCACGAGTCAAACAACTAGTCGACACCAAAACTTAGCACTGAGCATTGAACTCCTATCCTATTTGCTTCATCAACAGGTGTCGATAATCAAATCCTGTAAGTGTATCATGAAAAGTTGGGCAAATACATACGCAGGTGTCAACTTTGCAAATAAGTGAGAGTCTCATTTTCACCAGCATGCCAAGTCGACAGCCAGGTGCCTGCGCCAAGCTAAATAAAAAATTAATTCAAGTGCTATGCCGAGGAAAAGATGTGTTGCGGTGGCTCAAACATCAAGCTATAAGCTACAGGCTTTAAATAAACACGAAGATGCTTATGTGCCCAACTTAATGAAGGATTTGATATTAAATTGCATGGAACGTAAGACAGAAGCTTATGAGCTCGTTCGACAGGGCTTAAAGAATGATTTGAAAAGTCATGTCTATTGGCATGTTTATGGTCTTCTGCACCGTTCAGATAGGGAGTACAGGAAAGCAATCAAATGCTATAGAAATGCTCTTAAGATTGATCCAGAAAATATTGAAATTCTTCGTGACCTGTCTCTTCTATAGGCACAAATGCGATACTTGTCAGGATTTGTGGAAACAAGACAGCAGTTGTTAACTTTGAAGTCTAATCACCGTATGAACTGGATCGGATTTGTTGTTGCACATCATTTGAATTCGGATCCAAGAAAATCTACAGAAATTTTGGAAGCATGTGAGGGGACACTGGAAGAGGACTATCCTCCCTATAATGAACGCTATGAACATACTGAAATGCTTCTGTACAAGATTTCTCTTCTTGAGGAATGTGGAGCTCCAGAAAGAGCACTAGAGGAACTTAATAAGAAGGCGACCAAAATAGTCGACAAGTTGGATTTTAAGGAACAAATCGCTTCTTTATTGCTTAAGCTTGGTCGTTTTTACAGAAGCTGAGGCAACATATCACTTCCTACTTGCTGCAAACTCTGAAAATTATTGATATCATGAAGCACTTCAAAAGTGTCTAGGTCTATCAGTAGAGGGTGGGAATCATTCACCAGAGTGTGTTGGTAAGTTGACTTCTTTGTACAAATCTCTTCAAGAGGAATATATGTGGTCTGCAGCTGCCAAGCGCATACCTCTTGACTTTCTGGAGATTGAAGACTTTCGGAAGGCAGGAGACAACTATATTAGACCCTTTCTTACTAAGGGAGTTCCCTCTCTGTTCTCAGACCTACGTCCTTTATATGATCATCCAGGCAAGGCAGACATATTGGAGGAATTAATTCTTGAAATTGAAGCATCTCTTCAGAATAATGGAGGCTTTTCTGGAAAGTCTCAGAAAGAGCCACCATCAACACTTTTGTGGACTCTCTTTTTTCTTGCCCAACATTATGACATCAAAGGGAAGCATGATCTAGCTCTTGCCAAGATCGATGAGGCTATAGCATAGACCCCAACTGTCATTGATCTTTACTTGGTGAAGGGTAAAATACTTAAACATGCAGGAGATCTAACAGCAGCTGCAGCATTGGTAGATGAAGCCTGGTCTATGGACCTTGCAGATCGATTTATAAATAGAGTATGATGAATCTAATCATGAGTGTTTTACCCCTGGGGATCCTAGTAAGAGAGCATTCACCTATTTTATCTTGACAGGCGGAAGATTTGTGTATGCCATAGCATAGACCCCAACTGTTATTGAAGGTTAAAAGAATCCATTTGTTATACAAACCTATCTGACAATAGCTCTTGAAGGCCTTGTGTTGCATGAATATAGTGAAGACTGTCTTGAGAATACAATCCAGCTCTTAGATATTCATCTTGATCCAAACCCACACCTATTATTGAGAAAATAGTTTCCAAAAAGATTAAGTTACAGGCATCTCTGACTTACAGCCTAGGAGAGTTTCCTGGAGTGATAACAGAAGCTATAAAACATTTCTCTGAAGCAATAGTTCTTGCTCCAACCAATCATGTTTTATATTCAAATTGGTTTGCAGCGTATGCTTCATTGCATAACTATAGTGATGCACTTCAGGATGCTAAGAAGACGATGGAAATTAAGGCAGATTTGTCCAAGGGTTACAGCTGGCTTGGGGCAGCATATGTTGGTCTTGGAAAATATGATGATGCAATTTCTTCTTACAAAAAGGGCCTGGAGCTTGATCCTTCTAATGAAGCATTAAAATCAGGCCTTTTTGATGCACATGCAGCAAGTAGATCACGGGTCCCATCCTCTCCATTTGGAAACATATTTTAGGGGCCGGAATTGTGGGCAAAATTAACAGCATACCCAAAGATAAGAATGTTTTTGCAGCAACCTGATTTTGTTAAGATGATTCAAGATGTTCAAAAAAATCCTAACAATATTAATTTGTACGTTAGTGACCAATGCATGATGCAGGTTCTAGGTGTGTTACTAAATGTTAACTTACGTAATGCCACATCAGAGGAGGATGCTTTTGATCATACTGGTTCACCCAAGCCACAGCCACAGCCAAAACGAGAACTAGAACCTCAGCCAGAACCAGAACTAACGGATATTCCAAATGAGGAGAAAGACAAGAGGTCTCGGAAAGTAGAGGCACAAAAGGAAAAGGAACTTGGAAATGCAGCTTATAAAAAGAAAGATTTTGAGATTGCTATTCAACACTATACGAAGGCAATGGATCTGGATGATGAGGATATCTCCTTTTTAACAAATAGAGCAGCTGTCTATTTGGAAATGGGAAAGGTAGGCTGTTGATCGCCACTTTTTTAGAGGGTGTTTTAGGAGGAAAATGTCTGAAGGTTCTATAATGCAATTAGGATGTTGAAGACGAAATGTAGAAATGAAGTCTACTGATACTAGAATTTAAGTCCTGTAGAAATAGAGCATTAAATGCAAATATAATTAAAGACGGAGATGTGCTTGGTATTAAGGTAGCTTGATTTGGAAGAAACAGAGAGGCATTAGGGCATAGGATGGGACTGACTTTGTGTTTCTGAAGTGCTTAGTATAAAAAATTATGTGGCCTAGACTTGATTATAAAATCATTTGCATGTTCTTCGTTCCTTGTTTGTTGAATCTGGTAATCAATATTTTGTCTCTTGCTCTTTACAGTATAAAGAATGCATTAAAGACTGTGACAAGGCTATTGAAAGAGGGAGGGAGCTGCATTCAGATTATAAAATGATTGCTCGGGCTTTGACTATGAGCCAACAATTGAAACTTTCAGTTAAGATGGCTAAATGTTCTGTAATCTATTGATTAAACTAAATGGGAAATAATGATAATATCAGTCTCAATACATAGAAGAAAATAAATAGAAGAACCTAGGTTATGCAATCTGTGTGTGTTCTTCAAGATCCCAGTTCTCCAAGGAATAATCAACAATAGTATTTCTGGAATATATCAGCCTGTAGGTGCCCTGAATATTGCAGCAGCGCTACCATAGATGGAGTTGGTGTAAGGAAACCCCACGACCTCCACACAACAAAAACGAGTCTCAGAATGAGGAACTCTATCCATAATAGAAACTTTCCCAGCCAATGAATGAGAGACTCAGAACAAGGGAGAATAGGATCAGATTCCGCCTTGGTGATTAAAAACCATCCCACAAACTCAGCCTCTATGCAATAATTCGTGCCTAGAAAATTCGTCCCACCTTGGCAGCAGTCGCCCTACTCATAACACGGCCCTCCAGTGGGTAACTCGCCCTATATCAAAATTACATCTTTTGTAGTTTCTATTCAAATATACTATATGCTACTAAAATAAAATAGACTTATTCTATGTACAATTTAAACATTTTTTTTTTTTTTATTTCACTGGAATGAAAAAGTTATGATAGATTATGGAAAATGAATTGAAAAATGATGTCTAACAAACCATCTACTCAAAATATGGAGAAATAAATGTCCTTCTTGTTGATTTAAAGGATAAACATTTTAGTTGTTGAACCTAGGAGTGGTTGTTGGGTTGTGAAACCCTAGTGTTTTTTATATGAGCACTCACATCTGTAAAAGGGCTTGATGGGTTGAAACCCTAGTTTCTCCTATGATGAGAGTATGTTTTCACTTATGATAGGTTGTGTATCTACTTCCTTGATGGGTGTTATGGATTTATTTTCAGTGGGTTCAATGCATAGGAGGACTTAAGATAGGTGTTGATTCATTCCAACGGATGTCGGTGTGATTTCGCTTGTCATAGATGGTAGATCTACTTCATTGATGGTTGCTATGGATTTATTTTTAGTGGGTGTGATGTACAAGAGGAATCATGATAAGTGGTTGATTTTTTTCTAGTGGATGACAATGTGTTCTACCTTGTTGATGTTTGTTGCAGATTTATTTTCAATGGGTTTGATGTCTGGGAGGACCTGTGAAGGTGGTTGATTTTTTCTAGTAGATGTCAATGTGTTTTTACCTATGATAAGTGGAGGATCTACCTCATCAATGGCTAGTATGTGATTTATATTTCAGTGGGTGTGATGTGTAGGATGAACTATGATGAGTGGCTAATTTGTTCCAATGGATGCTAGGGTTTCAAATGGATTGATTCTTACGATATGCATGGTCAACCACTTGATTACTTGTTGATTTTTTTGAGTCTGGTATGGGCTGGTCCATTCTTTGATATATTGATGATTATTGGTTGAGTTGTAACTCAAGGGTTTCTGGGAATGGTTACCTTCTTATTTTTAATGATTGTTACAAATGGAGGGAGCTTCCAACATTATCCATTTGGAACAATATTAGTTGTACATCTTATACATTTGTGGAGAGATTGATAATGCATGTGATAGATAATGTGATGTTAATATATTGGTGATGTTGTGCATTTGTACATATGTGGTGGAATCAGTGATTAATTCCAAACTTGTAGCTGATGGGAGTAGTGATGAGTACCAATGAAATGATTGTTGGATTCTCTCAGGTAGAGGGAGTTGACCATGATTATACTCTAGCTTCAATATTCTCTCAACAAGAGGGAGGTGACTTTATTAAGGTTTTTGCTTCAATTTTTTAGGGTTTCAAGGCACATGAGAGGGATTCTCATGCTCATAGTTTGATGATGGACCTTTTATGGGTTGTTTTTACTCTTACCATGAGATAATCACTTCAAGGTTAATGAGTTCAGATGTATGCATATTTTATGTTGTGCTTCTAATAGAACTAATCCACTTGCCTTGATCTTGTTGGAGATATAATCATTTTTTTAGGATGTCTTAAACAACTCTGGATGTGGTGCCAAAATATTTTTGTCCCATGATGATGACTTCTGGGATGCTAATGTTTTGGTAAGTTAGTGTTGATGTCTTCCTTGTTCTAAGGTGATTTCACAGTCAGATAGGAAGAAATGGTGTAGGGTTATGTTCCTTTAGTTTCACAAATGGTCATTGTTATTTTGGATCCCTTTGCAAAGGGGAAGAAGGAAAGAGGGAGTAACATCATTTGGTTGTGTAATACAAGTTTATTTGTTGTATTATCTTTGCATGTTCACCTCAATATATTGATTTCTATATTTTTTAGTTTATTTCTTGGAGATAGGCACACCATTGTGAGTAGTGATTTCTTGGAGGAGGTGCATGGACCTGTAGATGTGGGTATAAACCTTACATAATAGGTATGATATTCTATAATGATGGAGGAGTATTGTTTAATATTTATGGAGGCATAAGATTTATAGGTTGAAAATATAGAGGGATTTGATAGGTGTTACATAAAACAAATTTTATTATAAAGAGGGAGTGCTATCTTTTGGGGTTACTCTAGAAGTGTTTTCACATTTCTAGGAGAGAACTAGATCTCCTTGTCCTTTGGAGATCCTTCATGGACATATGGGTGGATAAATTTGGATGGATGATTGACCTTGGTTAGAGTGTTGGAATGGTACCCTTACCTAGGAGATTGTTACACTAATCGACATGATGACTAACCCATTGGGTGCACACAATGGGGGAGTCAATTGCTTGACTAGGATAGGTACCTATCTAGGAGGAGGCACACTTGGAAGAGGGAACTTAGCCCTAGGATATTGATACCACGTGATATACATATTTGAGGTTGGAAACTTAACTTGAGGACACTTAGATGAGGAGTATACTTCATGGAGTTTGGAATCAAGCATGTATGTTGAGGAGGAGAATTAGAGTTTAGTGACTACATTGGCATGCATGAGAGGAGCATCCAAAACATGAGAGAACATGTGGAACACAATTAGAGGAGGAATGAATTACATGATTGCACTTGGATACCACCGTGGAAGAGGATAATTTGATGAACATGTTGTTAGAGATCACACCATCATAGAGGAGGGGTGTTGAGACCTATGGGGATCATGCTTGGAGGGTGTTTCATATTGGGGGTTGGATAAAACCTATGAATTCCTTGCATGAGGAAACTTGGATACCACTGTGGAAGAGGAGCATTGGACGAACATATTGTTAGTGAGTGCACCAATCTAGAAGAGGGGTGTCGAGCCCTAGGATTATCATGCTTTGAGGGTGTTTCATCTTGGGGGTTGGAGAAACCCTAGTATGATATTTGTACATCCTTGTATTATGGAGTTCTCCATGTGGGGTTTCCTTCATGGTTACTTATATGGACACAAGTCTTTGTTTTATGTTAGCATCCCTTACCTACTCTATATATAAGTGGATGAGACAACTCTTAAAATCACTATGATCATTATAGTGAGTAAATCCTAGGAGAAATATAAGAAGAGAGAAAGATGACTTAGATTATCTTGGATAGATTACAATTGTGAGATATCGAGGTTTTCTCTTATAATATGATATGTTTTTTTCTATGGAATTAAACCCTAGAGAAGAATATGATGTTGGATGTGATGATGATTGTTCTTATGGTTGTTATTATAGTGCTAGGGTCTCAACCCTATTAGAAGACACAGAGAGAAAATGTAATTCCTTGGATGATTTTTTATCTTTTTTCTTGTGTGATGCATGGAGGCTAGCAAAAGATCATGAAGAGAATAACTTAAGAGTATTAAGCTTGGTGTGATGCCTTGCATGGAAAAAGACTTGTTACTGTATTCTTAATGTTCTATGGAGGTATTGGTGTTTGTGTTGATGCAAGAGTTGAAATCCTATGGTTTGAGGGCTTAAACCTAAGGATGAACATGTAGACTTAGATGCTAGGACTAGAGTTGTATTTTGATGTACTTGTGTGATGCACTTATCTAGGGTTGTAAACCCTAAGAATTAAGGAAAAAGTGCTAATGTGGAGAGCTAGTGTGATACAATCTTTGCATATGTGCCAAGGAGGACATGTCAGTGTTGATTCTAGCTTGTTTTGAATATTTGGTGGAGTGACCAGCTTTGGTTGGGAGGGATTCATAGCTAGGAGGAGTTGGTGTCTAGGGGTTTATTACAGTTTCCCTAGCTAGGTTTTTGAGAGTTTTACTTTTAGTAGCCTTGTTATAAAGTTGTGGCATGTAATATATTCCAAGGAAATCCTCGTGGAAAACCCTTTGAGTACTTCCCCATGATCCATGGATGGTAAATGGGGTAAATTGTCATCCCTTATTACAAAACCTCGGCCTGAGGGGATCAAGAGAGTCGAACCTGTGACCTCTCAAACTGATCACTGGGGGATATATCTCATGTATGAATCAATACCACTTGACCTAACCCTTGGGGATCATATACTTTTATATTTGATTTCCATGTTATGTTATCTTCATGATTGAGTATAATCTATCCCGATTATGCATGTTGATTTGACATAACATAGAGTTGAATTGGTGAAGCGATTTAACACACATCTATAAGATAAAGGAGTTGATTTGTTGTTGTTATTATATGTTTTAATATGACAATCTAGATTTGTTATATGCTTGGAAAGTGTGCCATAAGGGTTGTAACTTTTTGGTATTGAATTGCTCAGTGGTGGATAGGAGCATAATCTAGAGCCTTATTGAGTTGGATCTACCCCATAACTTTGCTACTATATAATATAGGAACTTGATCTAAGTGTATTAACCCGTTGTCTATTGATTCTTTGTAATTTGGACTTGATTTGCTAATATGTCCTCACATCATGAATTTTGTTGACATCTAGAGGACACCAAACCATCTACTCAAAATATGGAGAAAAACAAAACCTACTCATTTTGAATTTTCTGATATGTTTCTTGGATGCTTACTGTCAATGAGACCTTTTCCCACCTGAAGAAAGTCTTTTTTTCACCCCTATTTCTACACCTACATACCTTCATCTGCCTTTCGAGACCTCCTAGTATGTTATTGGTGCATTCCTCAAGTAGGTCAAACATCTAGTTGTGTATCATTCCAAAATATTGTTTGATGCAAATCTTTGGTACAATGCTTTATGAAAATGATTTATATGTCCTTGTTCAAGCTCTCAAACATTCGAGGCACTATTTGTTGGGAAAAGAGTTTGCCTTACATATAGACCATCATCCTTTGATTTTTCCAAACCCTCAAACTAAGCTACAAGAGAAATGATACATCAAATG
>ML787508.1:383813-405797 GCA_009831015.1 Picea engelmannii
CTTGGTCCTGCCAATTGTAAGCTTGGTATCTCACAACCGTTTCTCATTCCTACTCGGCCATGGGAATCCATTTTCATGGATTTTATCAATGGTCTCTCTATGATCATCTGCCAATATAATGTCATCTTTGTTATCGTATGCTAATTTTCCATGATGGAAATATATATCCTTGAACCAAAGAGATCATTGCTCAATGAGTTGCATATATGTTTTTCACTCATCTCTGAGCACATCTTTGTGTTCCCCTCACCATCATCTCTAATCGAAACTACTAGTTCCTTTACCATTTATAGAAAACTCTTTTGGTTTTTGTTGGGTTGTAAACTGCAATTTTCCACAACCTTTCACACCTAGATGGATGGGAAAACAAAAGTGGTCAACTGCACACTCATTCATGCCATCCCCATGTTCCATCATAAGCATAAACAGTGGGATAATTATTTGCGCATTGTACAACATAGCTATAAAAAGGTTGTCCACAGTTCTATAGACCATTCTCCTTTCAAAGAATGTTATAATTTTCAACCTATTATGGCTTATGAGATACAACTCATGCTCCTCTCTACTCTTTCAGCTCATTATGATTTACCTGGGGAACTACATCAGTTGTAAGTACATACTAAATGCTAGGCCAAACCCAATTTAGATTAAACAACTGGTGCATTTAATAAAGATGTGTAGCCCACTAAACACCAAACCAAATATGTTTTCATATTAAACACATGGTATAGTCTTATCGAAATTCCACTTGTATCACTTCATCAAATCAACCACCGAACCTGTTTTAGATAGCTTGCCTAGTGCATTATTACCAAAGTCACCCCTACACTCCATCAATTGCAATTTAATCTCTATTACTAAATCTTGCCAAGTGTATTTCAGTAATACCATTACAGAGGATGTTATTTACAGAAGGGATGTGGTGGGACCATCAACCTTCTGCCTATTCTTTGCATAATCTGGTAGAGGTCCTGCCAAAAATTCATCCAGTGCTTTATCTGCATTGCTCCAACCAGGAGACCATCCTCTCCTTAGTAAGGCATTGCTTGATTTTTTAGTTTCATTTTCAAGGGATAACTCTTTTGTCGTACAACCCAAAACTACACCTGAAGTTAAAAACAAACAAGTTGGAAAAATCACTTGTATGAAACATTAGTAAGCAAGAAAAGGATTTCTGCCAACTAGTATTAGTTTCTATAATATCATAACTAGACTCAAGAAATTGCAAATTCAAATGTTGCATTTGTTGATGAACCAAAGAATATATAGCAATGTGATCCATCACTTCAAAGTTCAAACCATTGCAATGAGGTTAACCAATATGCATACAAAGCATATCTCACTTCAAGCAAACAATGGACATGGATATCATTAATATTTTATTAATATTATTAATATTTTCCTATTATCTCCACTACCCCTAGATAATAGGGAAAATTAAGCAACAACAATTTAACCTAAATTAAAAATCATCTTAACCAAATTAATTACAAGGAGCGAAGTTGGAAATTCAGTAGTTGAAGAACCACACTGGAGCTGAGTGTTGAAGCAGAATAGAGATCTGGTCATCCTGATTTTGGCTGTTGGGTAGAGTGCAAGAAACAACGCAAGGGGCAAGGCATGTAGAACAACGATTTGAGCATCCTCATTTTGGAGGCATCTTCATCTGGGAATCCTCTCTTTGGAGGTACGCAAATCATTTGTTTTTTTATCATTTAATTTACATAAGTAACGTTATTTACAGTAAAATTGGTTTTTGCCCTAGTTTTTTCGCCCCAACCAAAGAAGATCTAGAGAAATTTAGTCATAAAATTAGAAACATATAAACTCCCTCAATCCATGGATAAATCCTCCTTATAAACGCCCTTGATAAGATTCCCCGCATTAGGAACAAGACCTACTGCCATCACACTGATTCTCATTTTGGTGAAATGTTACGAAAGGTTTCCCCAATGTGGGGGACGTGGGTAAATTTAGCAAGAGGTTGCCAAATTTTCCTCATTTTTCCCTTACCATAACTAGGCTCAACTTACAGCTCATCAATATGTTTCAAACAAGTTGTTTCAGTAGCCCCATTGATGCCCGAAAATGTGCTTAGACCGTCTTCATCCTGAGGAGATCATGTAATATTCTATTGGCTTTTGGGGGTAGGCCTTATTTGCATAGTGCATCCATGATGGTGGCATATGAAATCTTATCAGGGACATGACCTCTATCTTTCATATGTTCAAATAATTGTATTGCCTCCTTCGGATTACCCACTTTGCAGAGTCTAATCATTAATGTGTTGTATGTGCCAACATCAGGGCTCTGACCCTGGCCTTGCATCACATAGAAGATATGTTGAGCTTTGTCTATCCTATTATGCTTGCAAAGCCCATGTATTAATGTATTATAGCTAACTAGGTTAGGTCTGCAACCTCTCTATGGCATCTCTTGAAGAAGTTCCCCTGCCTTCTCTAGATTACCCACATTGCAAAATCCATTTATAAGTGTATTGTATGTGATTTTATTAGGCAGATTGCCTATTTGGACCATAACATCTAACAACCCGAGAGATTCCTAAAGCCTTCCTTCTTTGCAAAGACTGTCAATAACAACAATGTATGTGATAACATTCAGATTTCACCCCTTATCTAGCATCTCATGTAGCACTTTGGTGGCCTCCTGCCATTTCTGTTCCTTACATAAACCATCAATAAGGGAATTGTATGTGACAACATCAGGGTATATGTTTATGCTGGACATTTCATAGAAATGCTTCCTTGCCTTGTCCAACTTGCCTTCCTTACCTAAACCATCAATAAGCACATTGTATGTGACAACACTAGGGCATATGTTTATGTCGGACATTTCATAGAAGAGTTTATTAGCCTCCTGTTTATTCAGACATTTTAATATTTTTTTTTTTTTAAGATGACAAAATCTATCCTAACTTAGTTGTTAATTGGTTACGAGATGTTTTTTGGTCTTGGTTCATGAAATTATTTCCTTATATTTGAGGAAGACAAGCTCTTAGTTGATCAAAAGTTGTTTTAGGTCTTACTCTAGGATGAAAAGGTTATTTCCACCTAGATAGTTTATACAACGGGGTCATGTGCTCTCTAGTAGCATCTAGTCTTAGTCTCAAACATGAAACCATATACTACCCCGTGTTGCAATTTAACCTCTTGCCCATTAGATACCTGATAAACTACATGTTGGCTTAGTTATATATTTTAAAACCATTTTTTTTCTTAAAAATAATTTTGAAAAAAGAATAATAAATAGGGTAATACACATTTTAATACACAAATAGGATGTTGGGAATTTTAGAATAGTTTCAACAATTTTAAAGTCTCATCTCCTTTAGTGTGTTATTTCATTTTACATTGGTTGTGAAGTATGGTCCACGTGTATTAGTATATAATTCCCAAGATACCATGATTCCTATTGGAATGGGGTTGTCCATAAAGGTATTGGTCCTTCTACGAACAAAATAATTGATTGGTTATGGGATGAATATGCATGCTTGCTCGACTTATTCTTCCTCCTCTTTAGGGCATGTTTTTGTTTTGTGTGTTGTGCAATTTTCCTCCTCTATGGGACATGTTTTTGTTTTGTATGTTGTCAATTGGGTCTAGCATGTGTGGTTATGGGATGGAGTGTTATCCTCCACACCCAAGTTCTATTCTCGTAAGTGACATGTTGAGCTCACTATGAACGTATTATTGTAATGGATTTGAGGCCTCATTGTTGAAAGCCTTGTGTCCTAAAGAATATAGTGTTTACCCTGGGTACCATCCTCTAAATGAGGGGAAGTACCTAGAGGTTTTCCCCAGGCGTTGTATCTTGGGAAAAAATGTTTTTTTTCTCCTCTATGGGGCATGTTGTGTAGGTGTGTGTGAATAGTAAATAACGTTATCCCTTCTCTTATATGGGATTTGTTGTGTGGGTTTCTTATTTGAATAATAAACAAGGATCCAAAACATTCTACCTTTTTAACATTTTTTGATTTGCCATCACGAGAATCTAATCAAACATTATTTTCTAAAATTGCAATTTTGGATGGATAAAATTATTGTTTTTAATGCATAAATGGAGTCAACACCTTCAAATACCTTTATTTCAACTGGTTTGTGCAATGTTGACATCCAATATATACAATTTCATCAATTTAAAATGATTGTTGTTAGATTTTAGGCTCAAAATACCAATTTCCCTTCTTGTTATTTTGAATGAATGGAAAAGGGTCAATTTATGGCACGTTTAGACTACTGCAATAATAAATAGTGCTCTTAATCCTCCTCTATGGGATGTGTTGTGTGGGTGTGAAAAATAAATAGTGGTGTCCTTTCTCTTCTATAAGATGTGTTGAGTGAAAATGTGGGAGTGTTATGTGAGAACATGGGTGTGTTGTGTAAAAACAATTGTGTTCTTCATTCTCCTCTATGGGACATGTTGTGTAGGTGTGTGTGAGAGAGAAATAAATAGTGCCCTCCTTTCATACAAGTCATGTTATGTGGGTGGTGTGTGTTAATATTATGGTAGCTGCGGGAGGTATTTACCTCCAGGTGTGAACCTGATGAGAGTAGAAGACTCTAGGAAGCAAGAGAAACCCTAATGAGTTGGCTAATAACCCTAGAATCCTTGTTGGCTCAAAAATATAATTTATATTAGGCTATTAGCCTCCAAGAGAAGAAGTCGGCCAAAAATAATAATAATATACTGAACAGACACATATCCAGAAGGAGAAGTTCGCCCCAACAAAACTGGCAGGACTACTATAAATACAGGGCGCCAGTTCTCATTTGTAGCATCTCAAAATTGCAGTTCCTAGTTTGGTGTGCACTGCAGTTGCAGTCTTGTGCGCAGGTTTGGAGGAGACCTATTAGTGCAGCTACAGCAGCAACAAGTTTTCAGTATTGGCTTGAATATCTCTTGGCTAGGGTTTGGACTATTTGATCATCTATTTGTGATGTGCTATCCTTGGGGAAAGGTGTGCTACTCTTTTTTTGGATATCTAGCCTAGGGTTTGCTTCCGAAGGAATTCTCAGTCAAGGTTAAGGTGCTCGGAGAGAGGCTTCGGCTTATGGTTGGGTGACGAGGGTATCGTCAATGGTAAAATGAGCACACCATCATCTATATTCTAACAGGTTATGGGCCCACACTCCTTCAGTCAGCCTAAAACGCTGGAAGGAAACATAGCAGCTAGATATTGAGCTCGTTGAGGAATTGTCGCTAGGGTTACTAGCAGAAGTAGCTTCCAAGACACTGCAGCTAGGGTTACTAGCAGGTGTAGTTGCAGAAACCCTAAAACTCTTGTCGAGGCACCTTAAGTGACGAGATTGACCTAATCTTCAGATAGATAAAGTGTGCCCTAGCCCAGCGCATCTTCTGGAACTCTCAGAAAGCCAAGACGTGAAGTTTTCATTTTTGGTCAAATCTAGGGTTTGACCAAGTCAAGCAGCCATGACGAACTCTATGAAGTCTGAGAACAAGTTAGATAGAACCTATAACTTCATAGCATGGAAGACAAGGATTGACCTCATCCTTGCTAAGAATAAAGTACTGGATATTATGAAAGGAAAGATCGTGAAGCGAGAGTTTAAAGAAGGAAAAGAGAAGGAACCGCAGAACGTTGTAGCTATGGAGAAGTTCAAAGATGTTGACATCAATGCCATGAGTATCATAGTGGATTCCATAAAATACCACTTGATACCCTACATCTCCCATCTTGACTCATCGAAGAAGATGTATGATGCCCTAACAAATCTATTCTCAGTCATAAGCATTGGACAAGTCACGAGTCTAAAGAATGAGCTCTGTGACATGAAGATGAATGATGACGACAACATAACATCATACTTTGTAAGGATATCCTAGTTAAGAGATCAACTACAAGCTATTGAATAGATCACTTCATAAAAGGAATTGGTGAACATAGTACTCAATGGTCTTCCCAAGACATGGGATGCATTTTCCTCAAGCATGAACACAAGGAAGGAGTACCCGACATTTGAAGAACTTTGGACTTGTTGTGCTCAAGAAGAATCAAGGATCAATGCAAAAGAGAGACCCCAAAATAAGTATGATGATCAAGACTTCACAAAAAGATTCAAGAACTTCAGGGACAAAAGAAAGTTCGATTCAAGAAGGAAGCCAAAACAAAGAAAAGATATTTCAGAAATACAATGCTTCAACTGTCAAAAGTATGGTCACTACAAAAATCAGTGTCCCAAGCTAAAGAAAAGGAAGGAGAAACATGAAGCATCGATTGTCGAAGAAAAGGAATTGACAAAGAAGACTAAGTAGGATGGAAGAGACTTCTTCTACTAAAAGGTAACAACACTCTTCTTATTTCTTGTACATGTCTTGTTTGCATCGTCTTTATACATAATGTGTTCCAAGAAGAAATATACCCATGGAAGAACCACAAGATAAGAATGAATATCATTAGATAATACACATGAAAGGATGCAATACAAATCATGTGGAAGCTATTGCAAGATAAGCCGAATCAATCATGAAGAGACTTAGAAGTCAGACATCAAGAGGAATTGGAGAAAGACTTATGACAACAGCTAATATGGAAGCATGGACTCTGTTAGATAGAGAGAGCCAATTATATATTGCAGAAGACAATAAGAATGCAGATAGAAGTATGGACTCCATCAGACAGAGGGAGATGATTATATGCACTCTTACATGAAGAAAGGATTAGGAGGGAGCTAATCCTATGATTCATTGAAGATGATGAAATGTATATATCCATGGTAGAAGCCATGAAAGATAGTACATGTTCAGCTCAACCGAAAAAGAAGACCTTTTCGAAGAGAATCCTTAAAGTATTCCTGGTTGTCCATCCAGACCCATGATCCTATGATGAAAGGAAGAAGTGGAATCTCTAGAACATGGAATCTACAAGAAACTCCATGGACTCAAGAGATAATGAAAAACATGAAGAAGAACATGAGGATTCCAAGAAAGAAAGAGGAATCAGAACAACCAGTCATTTTATTAAGAAATCAAAATATTACTAGCCTGATATGAACTCAATAAAAGCAATCAAGCAGAAGAACTTAAGGTCGTGATGAAGAACAATGTATAGAAGACTTATGAATGAAAGCATTGCAAGATCCAGAACCAGAGGTTCTCCCATATGGAGGGAGAAGACTATGATGATTACTTGTTCCAGTACAATAGACATATCATTGCATGAGTCATTATATCATCTGCAAGATCCATGAGTTGGAATTCTACATCAGATAAATGCAAAGTATGTTCTCTAGAGAAATTGAATAAAGAGCGTATGAAGAGAAATATAAAGACTTTGAGGTATACCAGAAAGAGACTCATGTATGCATATAAGAAGAATACAACTTGGTGGAGAACCTCTAGTGCATAGCAGAAGCATGGCGAAGATTTCCTATAACATCAAGATGACTACTCAGAAGATCAGATCTCATGATGACAAAAGAAGTGCCACATGGATATGCTTCAGTTCTCCAACTATGATATACTCTATTGTTCAGATCTACATGAAGCCTTCACAAGTGTTCCAGACTAAAGTACAAGAATTACATTATCCATGATAAAATCCAGAAAGGAGAAAATGATTTCTCCAACACATATCTCCACAGATAAGCAGATAAGCAGGCATTTTGGTAAATCTTTTATCCAAGATGAACGAGTTTGTATACTCAAACTGGAAACAACTTCCTTCTTATTGGAAAAGGAAGAAATGACTCTCCAAGTTAGGTGATAACACTGAAAATATTATTTATCTTTGTAATTGAAAAATAGTCCATATTGGACAGATGTTTTCCTGTTCGGAAAGTGGATTGAGATTTCTGACGGGCAGTGACTTCCCATTGTAGTTAACATGGGAGGCAGACTGATTGTTGATGTATCATAGACAGTGACTTCCCATTGTGGTTAACATGGGGAGTGGTCTAGGATAATAATTCATCTTGGTAGTCACTCTGAGTAGTGGTCAAGTAGAATGGTTCGCCTTGTCGGGCAGTCATTCTTTCGAAGTTCACAGTTGTGAGAAGTTTCAAAGAATGGTATGTTTTGGAGGTTGATGCAGGACAAACATTCCTTAGGGCATACTCATTCTCTCTAGGTTACACTTTTTTTAGTGTCGGAGGAATGGCATAAGGTGGGGAATGGTCCAGACAGTTATTCCTTGGGGAAGACTCATTCTCTCCAGGTTACACTTTGTTTAGTGTCAGAGGAATGGCCCAGGGTGGGGAATAGTCCATGCTCAGCAATCAGGGACAATCATTCCTTAGGGTTTATACATTCTCTCCAGGGTTCACTTTAATTAGTGTAGGAGGAATGGCCCAGGGTGAGGAATGGTCCAAACATTTCTTAGGGTTTATACATTCTATCCAGGGTTCACTTTAATTAGTGTAGGAAGAATGGCCCAGGGTGAGAAATGGTCTAGGCTCAGAAATTAGAAATAATCCTTCTTCCTTGTTTGTGAAGAATAGGGTAGATAGCCCATTGCTGATGAGGGCAAATATTCTTTCAGATCTCACAAACGTGAGTGAAAGATTGGCCCAGAGGATTCGGTTTATCTTTAACAATATTT
The DNA here is from genome assembly GCA_009831015.1 of Picea engelmannii. NCBI lineage: Eukaryota > Viridiplantae > Streptophyta > Pinopsida > Pinales > Pinaceae > Picea > Picea engelmannii. The sequence goes on from ML787508.1 coordinate 392,392, forward strand.
TTCTATGCAGGATGGCATCAGATGATTGTTATGGAGACTACCTGTCTCCAGACATTAGAGATATACTACTGTGGTGTATATGTTCCATTGTTCATGAGGTAGATATTCTTTCAGAGCTCATAGATGTGAGTGAAATATTGGCCCCAAAAAATCATTTTATATCATAACATTGTTTCTATGCAGGATGCTCTCAGATGTTTGTTATGAAGACTGTATGACAATAGATGAGGACTACTGTGGTGAATATGTTTCATTGTTCGCAACCATACGTTATTGATCAAGTACTTGTGTGTTACTTGATGTGGTAGTGAACCACTGGATTGTAGTTATGTACTACTATGAATAGACACAGTTGTACTCTATCCTTGTTCTAATTGCCTTAAATACTATGAGCAGTTTATTGGAGATAATGATCATTCAGATGGATGATGAACAAGGATTTTCCAGACGGAAAATAGTTCATAAATTTTAATCCTCTTGTATCGCTCTATGGTGAGAGTGAATTATCCAACATCATATCTAATTACTTAGATGAAGTATGGTTTTGAGAGTTGATGCAGCTGATGGTGATGGTGATAGTCTAGATGACTATATTGATGCTACCGGGTAAATGGTATGTTTTTGTGCTCAAGTCCATTACTTATAAATACCTCTGTAGCTAGGAGGGAGTGTTAATATTATGGTAGTTGTGGGAGGTATTTACATCCACATGTGAACTTGACGAGAATAGAAGACTCTGGGAAGCAAGAGAAACCCTAATGAGTTGGATAATAACCCTAGAAGCCTTGTCGGCTCAAGAAGATAATTTATATTAGGCTATTAGCCTCCAAGAGAAGAAGTCGACCAGAAATAATAATAATATACTAAACATACACATATACAGAAGGAGAAGTCGGCCCCAACAAAACTGGCAGGACTACTATAAATACAGGGCACCAGTTCTCATTTGTAGCATCTCATAATTGCAGTTCTCAGTTTGGTGCACACTGCAGTTGCAGTCTTGTGCACAGGTTTAGAGGAGAGATGTTGGTGTAGCTACAACAGCAACAAGTTTTCAGTATTGGCTTGAATATCTCTTGACTAGGGTTTGGACTATCTCGTCAGCTTTTTGTGATGCGCTATCCATGGGGAAAGGTGCACTACTCTTTGTTTGGATATCTAGCCTAGGGTTTGCTTCTGGAGGAATTCTCAGTCAATTTTAAGGTGCTCGGGGGGAGACTTCAACCTATGGTTGGGTGACGAGGGTATCGTCAATGGTAAAACGAGCACACCATCTTCTATATTCTAACAGTGTGAACAATAAATAGGATAAGAAAAAGTGGGATATGTCATTTTTTTATCTAAAACTTCAACAATTTCCTCTCTATTACTACCTCTTACCACCACTTTATGAAAAATACAACTCTCTTTGTTTATTAAACATTTTTATGTGTGGATGATGAATTATGAAACCCCAACTTTACATTAATGTAACACAAGTACCCACTTTAACATGAGAAGAGAGATTTGGACGTTATACCTCTTCCATGTAAATGAAATAAAGTTCATATTTATTACTGTTCTATTCTAACATATTTTAAAAGTTTAGATTTAATATTGTTCTATTCTAACAGATTTTAAAAGACAGTGATTTTTTGCTTTACCTCTCTAATTCTAACATTCAAGAAGCACATTTTTTTCATGTATTTCAAGTTTATTCACTATGGGTCTATTATAAGTATGCAAAGTGGGTGTTCATTGGATGCCTACACTTGAAATTTGAATAAACCTATAAAGAGATAAGTCAAAAATATGATTTATAAAAGTAGTTTTTTTCCTTTCTCCAAAACTATTTACCCTTTTGGTTGACATCAACATCTTGAATCCTATTGGTTCTTTTAAAGTTGATGTTTATAACACATTTTTTTATTTGAAACCCAGTTTTGACATAAAAAATTCTCTAATGGTACATGGCAGCGAACTCTACTAGTTGTGAAGCCATCTAGCTTCACAAGTTACTAACAAAGTTGACGGACCACATTACGGTGGTGCACTTTGAGCATCAAAGTTGTATCAAACAGAATCCAATGTTTCATGATCGATCCAAGCATATTGATATCATGTACACTTCATCAGACATAGGGTTCAAAAGGTAGTGGTTCTTCAGTGTTTTTCTATAGAACAACGAGTTGCAAGTATCTTGATCAAGCCCTTGGCAAAGGGGAATTTTGAGATGTTTAGAGAGAGGCTTGGTGTGGTTGATACACTTTCCTCACTAGAGGGAGAGTTATTTTTTGTTCTATGTAGCTCGTACCATGCTCTAGTTATAATGCCTTTCTTCTTCCAACAGAATAAACAACAGTAGTGACCCTCCTTTAACAGTTCCATACAATAGTAATGAGGGTGCAAGGTCATTTATGGAGGATAGAGAGACAAAGGGTGCATGCATGCACCATCCTTGGTTCAATTCCAGTTTAGATGTTTTTCCTTATTTAGCAGTTCAGTTCTAAATCTAAATTTTTTGTTGCATTTAGTAGTTGCATGCATAGTGAATTCGAGGGCAAAGTCCTAGTTAAGCAAGGTCTCTAGGAGGATGCATGCTTGCATATATCAATTCATATATGATGGAGGTTCACTTCACTTGACTCATCTATCCATACAGGGAAGGCACATTAGGGTTAGGGGTTAATAACTTCAATTGATGCATTGTTGTGCATGCACCCAGATTCAATGTATCTACGCTACTTCCTAGTCTATAAAGTAGAAGCAGTGCACACCACTGTGATGGTTTTAGAATTTAGATTTGTATGTTTTTTCTAATTATCAACAGTGTGTTTGTAAGTTAAAATACTCTATATCTATTATTTTGATTAGTGTTTTCAGTTTTAGGCTTTAGCTATCTAGGGTTTTAGGTTAAACTTCTGAGTGCAGAATCTACTTACCATGGTTAGATTTTTTACAATAATTTGGTTCTGCTATATCACTTACTCACCTTTATATGGTTGTGTTAATAGTATGATTTTCCCAAAAAGCTATACCAAGAGATGAACACCTATGCAACCCATAAGGATAACTTAGCATAAGCCATAACTCAGCAAGGGATTGTATTAATTTTAGATCAAAACAAAAACTATTACAAATTTCAGTTTGCATTGGATAGCAAAGTTGAACAGTCTCAGAAAAATGTTCACGGAAAAGCTTAACAGTTAGGCAAGTGCTTGAATTTATTTAGTTAAATATTATTTCCCAGAAGTGTTGATACTTTGAAATTTTGGTTTGAAGTGCACCCAATTAAGGGGAATAATTTGGATGCACATAGCCACCAATGTTTTCTATTTCCCATGAAAATATAGGACAAATGTATGTCAACATTTCTATGAACTATAAATCCTCAGAAGTAATGTGCCCAATTGAATATAAGAAGGAATTTATAAATACTATGAAATTGTCAATTAAACATAGAATCAAGTGTAGTATAAAAACCATCAGGCGAGGGACGTGTCCCAGACAATAGGTGTAATATGGTTATGTTGCAGCACTTACTTGGTTGAAACTTTATGCACGAGGTGTGTGGAAACATTATGAATAGATAATTAGGCCATTTGGTAATGGCCCTTTGTAAAACACCATACTTGTAGTCATTAATTATGTTGTCATTTCTCACCCATCCTAATTTCCCAAACAATGTCAATCCCATAAACAAACTGTAACCTATGAAATATCAGAACAACATTCAATTGAAAATTACCTTACATAACTGTCAATTATATCCCTACTAGAATCATAATTTGATTCAAGAAAATAAAAAGAAATTGGTGACTCCATGTTGCTGAGGTCAATGAAGCATTTTTTGAGGAAGATGGGAAAAAAAAGAAGCATGTTTACTTCCAAGCAAGTGATGAGTAGCATGCATGCTTCTATAGCTTCTCTATGATGTAATTGTTGGTGATCTCTCACAACCAGGACAATTATGCAAGCGCTCGTGAATATAGATGTCGCAATCAAAGAAAAAATGATGTTTGCATTTGGGACAAGCAAGTCACACCCCAACTTTGCTTCCTATGCATCCAATTAACTACAAGTTAGAATAAATTTCTACTAGTCAATTAAATACTATTATCACAATAAGGAGTTCACGATAATGTTTTCAAGCACTAAAGAAACAAATTTACTTGATGCAAGCTATAAAACTCAGGTCTACTTTTCTATATAGTTGATAGTACCAAACAAAAAACTAAATACATTGATATGTCAAAATGAATAGATAATTTAGAGATCCACTTAATATTATTATGTTGTGTTATAGTTTTAAGCATCCCTCCTTATTCCCCTCCAATATTTTTGCTAGAAGAAAGAGATCAACAAATATAATTTTCACTGAGAATTCTATCAAAAACGCTACAAACTGTCAATACACTATACTCGAACTGTTATTTAGACATCTTAATTCCACAATAGTAACAAAAAAGAAACCAAAAAAATCTAAAAAGGAGAGTAGCCAAGCTCAAGATGAAATGTGAGGAATTGAACCAGCTCTTAAGGATTAATAATTCTACTTCCCTCATCCATAGGGATGGCGTCCTGCATTTCCTCAAGTATTAGGTACTCAAGGACATGGGAACATCACAAATTTATACATGGGAGGGACCAAAGTCTAAGGATGTTCAAAGGGTGTCCCTAGATGAGAGACATAGCATGTGTCCCAAGGACACCCAACCATCCTCTATTGTCTAGGGACAATTTTTAATTTTTATTCTCTGCACTAGTTTTATTGTGGATAATTTCAAGTTTCAAACTTTAAACTTGTAGAAGCTAACTTTTATTATCAAGGTACAGAGACTTATTCAGACTATTGATTGTTGAATTTAGCCTGAAATGTATTCCCTAATCAATTTATGTGGCTTTGTGAAATTCTTTACAAAATTTGATGTTACACTTATGTAATGGAGAAATTTCATGAACCAAACAAGCAAAAAGCATTCTCTCATGCCAATTTTTAATAAGATCTCCACACATAAAAGTACTGTGAAAAAATATTAAAAAAGACAACAGTAATCATTTGCAAAAGTCATATCACCAAGAGATAGTGTTATATTCTTCATCAATGTTGCAAATAATGTTTCAGGGAAAATATAAAAAATTATTGAAAAATAATGGCAAGCACAAACTTGAACCTGAAAAACTCAAAAAATATCGGAAAAATCAGCAACCTGAAAAACTAGGAAAAAACAGAAATATGGAGAGATACACTGGTTCATTCATGAAGCAGGGTGTTACTATATAACTAAAATAAAATTTAGATGACACTAGAGTCTCAACAAGATATATTGTCATGGCATCGAACCATATTGGCATTACCTTCAAATATGTTGGCATTTCGGTTTAACCTTATCTCCAAGCTTTAATCAATGGAAGTGCTCTTATATTTTTTACAACTGGGTTGTTGCACCATTTATTCAACTCTTCTTCTAATGTATTTCCACCCCAAACTGGCCCCCTTATGCCTGTATTGGATTCCACTTCTTTCCAGACCTGACTAGTGAATGTACAGAATATCAAAAGTTGAGAAATATGTTATTCATTAGCCTTGCAAAGTGTACACCAATTGGGCCCTTGTTTGCCTCTGTTTTGCAAGTTATTCCAAGTAAGAATTTTTTTTTCAAGTGCCAGACACATAGATATGTGTGCTTTAAGTGAACACTTGAACTTCTAAATGATTTTCCACCAACAAACAGGTTTTCCTATACCCCATCAATAGCACTCAAAGCATGATATCCCACTTTTGGAGTATAAATCCCTATGACATGATTTTTTGACCATATAAGCTCATCCTCGTCATAATTGATTATCAAATGAATTTAACTAAGGATAAAAATACAAGCTTACCATTCTTCTACTTCTCTACTAACCAGATCAATCATAGCTACTAACTTCCATTCTTGTGTCATGACAAGAATCCTCTAGTATCATATAAAATTGTTTTGCACAGTAACAAAGTACTGAATATTTCCCTTTTCCAGGCAAATTTTCATCACCAAAATAAATCTCTGCATGCCTAATCTTTGCATGTAATACAAGATATGCAGCCACAATCTCATCAAAACCAGAGGAACTAGAAGTAGAAACATCCTCAGACAAAGAAGTTCTTCCCCCAGAAGGAACTGTAGACACTTCAAAGGAGCTATATGTGTTCTAAAGTGAATAAGGGGAAATGATTTTAACAGATGAGTCTTCAAAATATCTTTCTGTGTCCTCATATTTCTCTTTGTCATTCTCCTCCAATTGATCATCAGATATCTGAGCCTGGTACTGTTTAGAGGTGAGAGCATATGCTACCAGACTTGTAGGCTCATCCTCATAAACAACAATGACAACATTGTCAATGCCAATTGGTAAGAGTAACTTTGATCCACCCTAATCAAGCATCTTAACAACTGAGGACACAAATATTGGCCTATAATCACTAACTAACTCAAAAATTCCTAAATATTATTGAGAAGTGTTACTGAAAATCATATCCAAGTATGAAAAGGGTTCCTAGATCAAGTTTTTTTCAAAATCAGGATAATTTGAATAATAAATTGTTCTAACTGCTGATAAAGGCATGTTTGCATCTGGTAAGTCCGACGCATCAATATCTTGTGTGGTAGAACTAAAATCATTAATTGAATTCCTTACCATAGATGGACCCAGACTTGGCTTGATAGAATTAGAAACCGTGTTCAAAGGCAGTTCAGAACATACCCCAGAATTGTCAACACTTGGAACTGCATTAACAACTCCTTACCCTAGTGATGTCACATGAGCAACCTGGCCTACCAATGAAGAATAACTAGTCCATGAAGCATCCAATGTATGAGAAAGATTAGACACATTATAAGATTGTCCCTCTAGCACTCTCCTATGAACTCCCAAATATTTCTCCGAAGTATCCAACATGTCCCCCATACCAACTCTATCAACTGATATATCTTCTGAATTATTGTTATCAGTAGAGTACTTTCCACTAACAGCTTGGTGTATCCTATCTTGCCTAGCTGGACTCAAATATTTGAGAGGCTCATCTCCATTCATTGACATCTGATCTGGTTTCATGGCCTCTAAATTCACTATCAAGTCCACAGGTCTGTCAACCACTTTGGATACCTCTTTTAATTGATCAACCAAATTGGAATCCTATAGAATGCCATGAATGCTAGGAGACTGCACAAGTGCACCAGTAATTACTCCATGACTAACAACTAGCACCTCTTTATCACCAAGACTGATGTTATTCATTGTACAACCATAACTATGTACCTCTAAAAATTTGGCACCTTTGATGTTGCTATCATGATTATGTACCACATGAATCAACCCTTGTTTCTCAGGATTGATGTTCTCCTGCAACGAACCATTAAGATCTTCTGGTAAACTAAATTCTGAACTGACCAAAGACCTTTTCATTTTAAGAGATGAATGCAAATAACAAAGACATTTATCCCATATATATGATTCAAATATAAGTTTCCGCCTTAAGCGATTAAGCTCTAACATATTAGCAGCTGGTTGACTAGGTTGCCAGTCTTTAGTGATAGCCATTTGCAATGATTCCTCAAATTCAACTCTCTCTTTTTGTAACATCCATTCAACTTCTACGATTTTTGTTGACTCTGGGACAATTGCAGAAGGATAATGCCCAACACTTGAAATTTTCTCTTTGACTCGATGAATCAATTCCAAAAACTCCAAAAATAACTCCTCCCCATTTTGTGTAACCTTTGTTGCTTTCTTCCTAAGCCAGTCTTGTTGATTTGGGTTATTGAATTCTAGTTTAGTAGGTGGCAAATGAACACCTAGAATATTGATGGAAAAATAATGGAAGCATGCCACCAAACTGCCAAGCCCATAAAAACGAAGACAGTCTCTATGTAAGGAATGGCCACAGCTTGCTACTCTACTTGCAACATTATTTGAGAAACTAAGGTCTAAAATTTTTCCAAAGGACAGACCATATGTTGCATCAGACATCAACACTCTCCTGTTTGGTTGAGGAAGTCCATCTTTCCATTCACATTTCAGGCACCAATGCCACATCCATATTTTCCCTTCCTGTTCACCAGGTAAAGTAAGAGTTTGAGGAATCCGTTGAAGAGATACCATGAGCCTTCCCTCTTGATGAGTATAGCAGTAAGCATGGGCATTTGTAGGTTTCTCACAAGCATGGCAGCGAGAATTCTGGTTAAATAATTTATCCTGCAAGAACCTTCCAAGGGACATGTATTTAGGCAGTAGAAAAACATATGGAACCTTTCATAGTTTTTCTTGTAAAGAGGCCATCCTAGTGCATATCTTGTACTGGATCAAGCAGATTTTTCCTATATGTTGCAGTTTGAGTAGTTTAGTTTTCTATTGTTAATTTGTCCTTTTGGAAATGTAATGGAAGTGTGCACTTGTTTTCATTGAAATTTCAACGGGATATGCTTTTTCCAAATTGTGTTTTAAATTGCATCATTTTGTTGAGTAGCTGAAATGTAGTTGTTTTTATTTGGAGAATGTATGACCATAATTGAGTTCATTGCAAGCCTTATATTAGCAACATCATGTCAAATCTTGATTCATATTTTAATAACCCTGGAAAACCAAGCAATTTGGGTCGAAGTCCACATGTTGATGATAATAGAAGAACTCCTACATTGCTCAGAAGGAATGGGTTTGAAAACGACAATGTAATTGGTGTTGTTATTTGTTAATGGACCTGCATCAAATGGTGTTGGAAATGGAATTGTGAATGGTCCTGTTAATGGTGTTATGAAAAGGAATCCACCTCCTAGTTGCTGCTCAAATGAGAATGGAAATGGTATCGATTCATAAATAACACTGAACTGATTGAGTTTGGATTGTAAATATTTGGTGCTTTTAGTTTGAGTCATTGGTGCTTTGGTGTGTTTACTTATGTGTATTGTTGTTTTTACTTTATGTGAGAGGTTGTTCTAAAGGTGTTTTGGAAATCAACTGGAGGTGTTATGAAAAACATCTAAGGCAATTTTCTGAGGGTGGAATAACTCAGTTCTGGGTAGCAATCTGAGGCAACTTTAAGGGAAGTTCTGAGCCAGCCTTAAGGCTAGATTTTCAATTGAGAAGTTATTTCATGTTGGTAGAGAGTGTGAGAATGAGAATTGAGTAAGAAGCTACAAATCAATCAACAATCATCCATTATCAATTGCGATCAATGAGGGTATCTCACCGCATGAATTTTGGGAGGGGTTTGGGGAGGTGGACACCAAAAATACCATGGATATATGGGTAGTTTGATATTTCACTAAATCAATGGTTGTAGTATTATGAGTGGATATCAAGGGGGGAATCACCCAAATTCCCACAACCAATGGAAAGATGGCATGTGGCCAACTCATGTGGTTAGTGTGGCAATGGTCTCACAAAAAAAATCACATGAGGACAATCATGGAGGTTAAGGAGTTGAATATGGTATTTCTATAGTGGTCATAAGGTATTCATTGGGAGGGAATCTATCATCCATTCACCCACAGAGAAAGACATAGTTTCCTTGTGAAGAAGATGAAGGTGACAAAGCTAAGGAAGAAAGAAGAACTTGTGTAGTGAGAAAGTCAAGAATTAAATAGATTTGGAGAAAAATCCATTCATGAATCTTGTTGTAAGCCTAAATTGACATTGTAACCTGACATGTAATTTTGGAAAAGTGCCTTGAACATAATATTTTCACTCTTGTAGTATTACTTGAACATAATATTTTGATGTTTTTTGAGATGAGCTTGTGCTTGTGTAAGAGTGAAAACTAGCATGCGCTATCTTACCCTCATGGTCGAATGATTTTCGAGATATGCTAGTGCTTGTGCAAGAGGGAAAGCTAGCATGCGGTAGCTTTCCCCCATGGTGGAATCATGTTGTTCAAGATGTGCTTGTGCTTTTGCAAGAGGGAAATCCAAAGATAAACTAGCTTTCCCCCACAGTGGAATGATGTTGTTTCAATATGCACTTGTGATTGTTCAAGAGGGAAAGCTAGCACATGCTAGATTTCCTTGATGGTGGAATGATGTTGTTCAAGATGAACTTATGCTTGTGCAAGAGGGAAGACTAGCATGTGCAAGCTTTCCTCCATGCTAAAATAATTGTTCGACATGCGCTTGTGCTTGTGCAAGAGGGAAATCTAGCATGCTCTAGCTTTCCCCCATGGTGGAATGATGTTGTTAAGGATGCACTTGTGCTTCTGCAAGATGGAAAGCTAGCACGCGCTAGCTGTCCCCCATGTTGGAATGATGTTATTCGAGATGTAATTGTGCTAGGGGGAAAGTTAGCACATTGAATGATGTTGTTTGAGATGAGCTTGTTCTTGTGCAAGAGGGAAAACTAGCACGGGAAATCTTACCTCCATGGAGGGATGATTTTTGAGATGTGCTAGTGCTTGTGCAAGAGGGAAATCTAGCACGCGCTAGCTTTCCCCCATGGTGGAATCATGTTGTTCGAGATGTGCTTGTGATTTTGCAAGAGGGAAATCCAACATAAACTAGCTTTCCCCCATGGTGGAATGATGTTGTTTCAATATGCACTTGTGCTTGTTCAAGAGGGAAAGCTAGCACACGCTAGATTTCCTTGACGATGGAATGATGTTGTTCAAGATGAGATTATTCTTGTGCAAGAGGGAAGACTAACATGTGCAAGCTTTCCTCCACGCTAAAATGATGTTGTCAGAGATGCGCTTATGCTTGTGCAAGAGGGAAAGCTAGCATGCGCTAGCTTTCCCCCATGGTGGAATGATGTTGTTCGAGATGCGCTTCTGCTTGTGCAAGAGGGAAGGTAGCATGCGCTAGCTTTCCTCCACGGTGGAATGTTGTTATTCAAGATGTGATTGCGCTAGGGGGAAAGCTAGCACATGCTAGATTTACCCTACATTTAATGATGTTGTTTGAGATGAGCTTGTTCTTGTGAAAGAGGGAAAACTAGCACGTGCAAGCTTACCCCCATGGTGGGATAATTTTCGGGATGCGCTAGTGCTTGTGCAAGAGGGAAAGCTAGCACGCGCTACCTTTTCCCCACGGTGGAATCATGTTGTTTGAGATGTTCTTGTGATTTTGCAAGAGGGAAATCCAACATAAACTAGCTTTCCCCCATGGTGGAATGATGTTGTTTCAAGATGCACTTGTGCTTGTTGAAGAGGGAAAGCTAGCACACGCTAGATTTCCTTGATGGTAGAATGATGTTGTTCAAGATGAGCTTATGCTTGTGTAAGAGGCAAGACTAGAATGTGCAAGCTTTTCTCCAATGTAAATTGATAATGTTCAAGATGCGCTTGTGCTTGTGCAAGAGGGAAAACTAGCACGCGCTAGCATTCCCCCATGGTGGAATGATGTTGATCCGAAATCGGATTCAGAAGCCTGTCAGGGCATGAAAAATGCTCAAAAATGAAAGTGCTCGGAATCCGACGAAACCAACACCATTGCGTCTGGATCGTCTTCCTGATTCCGGTGGTATAATTTTTATGTCAAACAGAGTCGGTATGGAGAAGATATCGCATTATGTCCGCCGAGCCAAACAAGCAAAATTTTGGGATGTTGATTGTACCTGTCCGTACAGGACATGTGTCAGTCCGTACAGGGACACATGGCAGGTCCATACGATGACACATGGCAGATTCTGTACAGGACACATGGCGGCTCCAGAGCGTGACACGTGGCAGGTAGTTTTGGCATTTTCGGTGCACAGTTGGACCAATCCCGAGCTGACACGTGTCACCACTGAAAGGGTGACACGTGGAACAGGATGACGTCAACAACTTACGTGGCTCGGATGATGTGGCGTACGGAGGATGATGTGGCTCGGATGACGTGTTGACTGTACGATGACGTGGCAGCGACGCGTGGTAGTGACGTGGGCCAATCAGTTGTTGACACGTGGCATTCATCGAGTGGATGTAAAGGTGCCACGTGGCCCAATCACGGGCTGCCACGTGGCACCCCGGTATTTGTCTAATAGGTTTTGGGTTCAAAAATTTTGATATGTCTCGGACGGATTCGAACCGTCGACCTATTCCCCGGCTATGCCTTCACAAATTCCGGCAGACCGACGGGTTATGTATGGTACGTTGTAAAACATATGCAATTAACTGTATTTAAATTTAATGAAGGTGACCGTTGGCGGAGGGTCGGGCCGGGGCTTAGCCCCGGCCCATGGTTTCTTTGCATTTGCATATGACTATCCGTTATACCTTTGGTGCGGGAGTATTTTTATATTGGTCGCAGTTCTATGTATGGGACCATGTGACCCGGGTTATATAAAGGAGTGTGGATTTTGTGTTTACAAAAATGATAAGCCCACGACTCAACACATGCGCTATGCGACCAGGTGCTAGTGCGTGAAGGGGGTAAGGCCAGCGCTAGCCCTAAAGGGCTAAGCGCTTGGCCATATGTAACTCTCATGTGACCTTTTAAAGGGGGCACGCCCAGGCTTGGAGGGATAAAGCCCAAATTGTAACTAATATATGGTTATAAGTGGGTTTTTAACCACTTTTTAACTAATTTTTATTGTAATTAATCCATTTTTAAGGGTTATTGGGCTTTTTTAGAGACTAATTCTTGGGAGAAAGTTGGGGATGAGCAACCAACTTTCCCACTATTTAACCAAGGCCATTTTGAGGCCAAGGGGTGATCTTTTGGAGAGCTTTTGGACGGTTTTGGAGAGCAGAGATGCTGAGGCAAAGCCAAGTCAAAGCCAGTTTGAGGCAGGGAAGCTGTTGAGGAGGAGATGCTGTGGAACGATTTCTAAGAGCTCGGGACATCCATTTCAGGTGCCGTAAGTTGTGCAAGATTCTAGAGATCTGGGCGAACATGACCAGATTAGTCTGGAATCCAATCGACATTGTAAAGATGTACTATTAATATTTCGAACAGAAATAAAGAAGCCTCCCCCACAAGAGAAAAGGCCAGGAGACGTAGGCAAAGTTGCCGAACTCCGTTATCAAACTTGTGCATTATGGTTTGTTGTTTTTCATTGCATTTCAGATCTGAAAATATGTTAATGGTTGTATAATTCATTTCTTTTCTCGCTCTTTCATTAAGTTTCCCAATGGTCAATTAATGCATGCTAAGTTAAAAAAAACTCAACCATAGTCATTCGAAAAATCCTGACGGATCAAGTGGTATCAGAGCTAGTTGACATTTGGATTTGAGTTTTGCATGTTAGCCAGGGAAGAGCACATCTCAAGGAGGAAAATGGCATCTACAGGAGGCCTTTCTCATGACGAGAAGGAGTTCAGAGATTCGTTGTTTGCCATGGCTGAGATGGTGAAGGTGTTGTATGAAGACTACTTGGAACGAAAGAGCACGGTTCAAGTAAAAGCTTCAAAGAAAAACAAAGGAAAAGAAGCATTGAAGGAAGTGCCTTCTACATCTGTTTCAGACAACATATCTGAG
>ML787508.1:405847-432260 GCA_009831015.1 Picea engelmannii
GAAAAACACACAAAAGGTGTAGGTTTGAGAATATTAACCAAGATGGGTTATGAAAAAGGAAAGGGCCTTGGACGTCAAGGTCAAGGCATTGTAAATCCTATTGAGGTTGAGGAAAGGCCTCGATACTTAGGATTGTGATATGACAGAGGGGACCTTGGAGAGTCTTCCAAGATGGGTTCCAAAACTTCGGAAGCAAGCGATGCTTCAAATGGCCAACTCAAGACATTGCAGGAACACTTCACAAAAGGAAATGGCGCATCACTTCAGGATTGTGGTAGTGAATGCAAGTCATCTCCAAAGAAAGGTGAAGATCAGCGTGGAAGGTATAATGGTCATGTTTTTAATAATTCTCCTTTTGATTATAACAAGAATAATCAAGTAAACCGAAACTTGTGGAAACTTTATCCATGTGCTTATTGTCTTTCACGTAAGCATTGTGTTGCCAAGTGTTGGAAGAGACAAACTTTGTACAGGAAACCTATGTCATCCAGGAAGGAAACATGACGTAAAGGCTCAAGTCCACAACGTAAGAAGGAGAAGGTTAAGCAGGTATGGATGCCAAAAACTCGTTGTACGTTTCGCAGCAAGAGTGGACATCAAAAGGCTAGGTGTTGGAAGCTTAATCCAGAGCTTTGTCCCAGGAAGGACAAAAGGATTCTGCATGTACCCACGAAGGAGGAAGGATTACCGGTGAAGCAAGAGGAACATCATGAAGGAAAGAAACCAGCCACTTGGTTCTGCCAGAAGTGGATGTCTCAACTTCAGTGTGATTTGCTTCCCCTGATGTAGTCATCTTTCAGAGACAAAGAGCAAGCCGGGTGGCCTATCCCGAGCTTGTCAAGTGGTCAGTAACCTTTTGGGGACCAAAAGGTCTTATTGTTGGGAGGTGTGATCCAAAATCGGATTCAAAAGCCTGTCAAGGCATGAAAAATGCTCAAAAATGAAAGTGCTCGGAATCCGACGAAACCAACACCATTGCGTCCGGCTCATCTTCTTGATTCCGGTGGTATAATTTTTATGTCAAACGGAGTCCGTATGGAGAAGATATCGCATTCTGTCCGCCGAGCCAAACAGACAAAATTTTGGGATGCTGACTGTACCTGTCCGTACAGTCCGTACAGGACACGTGTCAGTCCGTACAGGGACATGTGGCAGGTCTGTAAGATGACACGTGGTAGATTCCGTACAGGACACGTGTCAGTCCGTACAGGGACATGTGGCAGGTCTGTAAGATGACACGTGGCAGATTCCGTACAGGACACGTAGCAGCTCTAGAGCGTGACACGTGGCAGGCAATTTTGGCATTTTCGATGCACAATTGGACCAATCCCAAGGTGACACGTGTCACCACTGAAAGGGTGACACGTGGCACGGGATGACGTCAACAGCTTACGTGGCTCGGATGATGTGGCGTACGGAGGATGACATGGCTCGGATGACGTGTCGACCACACGATGACGTGGCAGCGACGCGTGGCAGTGACGTGGGCCAATCAGCTATTGACACGTGGCATTCATCGAGTGGATGTAAAGGTGCCATGTGGCCCAATCACAGGCTGCCACGTGGCACCCCGGTATTTGTCTAATTGGTTTTGGGTTCAAAAATTTTGATATGTCTCGGACGGATTCGAACCGTCGACCTATTCCCCGGCTACGCCTTCACAAATTCCGGCAGACCGACGGGTTATGTATGGTACGTTGTAAAACATATGCAATTAACTGTATTTAAATTTAATGAAGGTGACCGTTGGTGGAGGGTCGAGCCGAGGCTTAGCCCCAGCTCGTGGTTTCTTTGCGTTTGCATATGACTATCCGTTATACATTTGGTGTGGGAGTATTTTTATATTGGCCACGGTTCTATGTATGGGACCATGTGACCCGGGTTATATAAAGGAGTGCGGATTTTGTGTTTACAAAAATGATAAGCCCACGGTTCAACACATGCGCTATGCGACCGGGTGCTAGTGCGCGAAGGGGGTAAGGTCAGCGCTAGCCCTAAAGGGCTAAGTGCTTGGCCATATGTAACTCTCATGTGACCTTTTAAAGGGGGCGTGCCCAGGCTTGGGGGGCTAAAGCCCAAATTGTAACTAATATATGGTTATAAGTGGGTTTTTAACCACTTTTTAACTAATGTTTATTGTAATTAATCCATTTTTAAGGGTTATTGGGCTTTTTTAGAGCCTAATTCTTGGGAGGAAGTTGGGGATGAGCAACCAACTTTCCCACTATTTAACCAAGGCCATTTTGAGGCCAAGGGGTGATCTTTTGGAGAGCTTTTGGACGGTTTTGGAGAGCATAGATGCTGAGGCAAAGCCAAGTCAAAGTCAGTTTGAGGCAGGGAAGTTGTTGAGGAGGAGATGTTGTCGGACGATTTCTAAGAGCTCGGGACATCCGTTTCAGGTGCCGTAAGTTGTGCAAGATTCTAGAGATCTGGGAGAACATGACCAGATTAGTCTGGAAGCCAATCGGCATTGTAAATATGTACTATTAAGCTTTCGAACAGAAATAAAGAAGCCTCCCCCACAAGAGAAAGGGCCCGGAGACGTAGGCAAAGTTGCCGAACTCCGTTATCAAACTTGTGCATTATGGTTTGTTGTTTTTCATTGCATTTCAGATCTGAAAATATGTTAATGGCTATATAATTCATTTCTTTTCTCGCTCTTTCGTTAAGTTTCCCAATGGTCAATTAATGCATGCTAAGTTAAAAAAAACTCAACCATAGTCATTCGAAAAATCCTGACGGATCAGATGTTGTTCGAGATGCACTTGTGCTTCTGCATGATGGAAAGCTAGCACGCGCTAGCTTTCCCCCATGTTGGAATGATGTTATTCAAGATGTGATTGCGCTAGGGGGAAATATAGCACATGCTAGCATTCCCCCACATTGAATGATTTTGTTTGAGATGAGCTTGTGCTTCTGTAAAAGGGTAAACTAGCACACACTAGCTTACCCCCATGATGGGATGATTTTTGAGATGCGGTAGTGCTTGTGCAAGAGGAAAATCTAGCATTTTCAAGATGCACTTGTGCTTCTACACGATTGAAAGCTAGCATGCACTAGATTTCCCCCATGTTGGAATGATGTTATTCGAGATGTGATTGTGCTAGGGGGAAAGCTAGAACATGCTAGCTTTCCCTCACATTGAATGATGTTGTTTGAGATGAGCTTGTGCTTGTGCAAGAGAGAAAACTAGCACGCGCTAGCTTACCCACATGGTCAGATGATTTTCGAGATGTGCTAGTGCTTGTGCAAGAGGGAAAGCTAGCATCCACCAGCTTTCCCCCACGATGGAATAATGTTGTCCGAGACGTGTTTGTGCTTTTGCAAGAGGGAAATCCAACATAAACTAGCTTTCCCCCATGGTGGAATGATGTTGTTTCAAGATACACTTGTGACTGTTCAAGAGGGAAAGCTAGCACACACTAGATTTCCTTGACGGTGGAATGATGTTGTTCAAGATGAGCTTATGTTTGTGCAAGAGGGAAGACTAGAATGTGCAATCTTTCCTCCATGCTAAAATGATGTTGTTCGAGATGCACTTGTTCTTGTGCAAGAGGAAAAGATAGCATGCGCTAGCTTATCCCCATGGTGGAATGATGTTGTTCGAGATGCACTTGTGCTTATGCAAGATGGAAAGATAGCACGCGCTAGCTTTCCCCATGTTGGAATGATGTTATTTGAGATGTGATTGTGGAGGGGGAAAGATAGCACATACTAGCTTTCCCCCACATTGAATGATGTTGTTTGAGATGAGCTTGTGCTTGTTGAAGAGGGAAAACTAGCACGCGCTAGCTTACCCCCATGGTGGGATGATTTTCGAGATGCGCTAGTGCTTGTGCAAGAGGGAAAGCCATCATGCACTAGCTTTCCCCCATGGTGGAATCATGTTGTTTGAGATGTGCTTGTGCTTCTGCAAGAGGGAAATCCAACATAAACTAGCTTTCTCCCATGGTGGAATGATGTTGTTTCAGGATGCACTTGTGCTTGTTCATGAAGGAAAGCTACCACACGTTAGATTTCCTTAATGGTTGGATGATGTTGTTCAAGATGAGATTATGCTTGTGCAAGAGGGAAGACTAGCA
The DNA here is from genome assembly GCA_009831015.1 of Picea engelmannii. Classification (NCBI taxonomy): domain Eukaryota; kingdom Viridiplantae; phylum Streptophyta; class Pinopsida; order Pinales; family Pinaceae; genus Picea; species Picea engelmannii. The sequence goes on from ML787508.1 coordinate 409,930, forward strand.
TGTGCAAGCTTTCCTCCATGATAAACTGATGTTGTTCAAGATACGCTTGCGCTTGTGCAAGAGGGAAAGCTATCACGCGCTAGCTTTCCCCCATGGTGGAATGATGTTGTTCGAGATGCACTTGTGCTTCTGTAATATTGAAAGCTAGCATGCAATAGATTTTCCCCATGTTGGAATGATGTTATTCGAGATGTGATTGTGCTAGGGGGAAAGCTAACACATGCTAGATTTCCCCCACATTGAATGATGTTGTTTGAGATGAGCTTGTGCTTGTGCAAGAGTGAAAATTAGCATGCCCTAGCTTACCATCATAGTCGGATGATTTTCGAGATACGCTTGTGCTTGTGGAAGAGGGAAAGGTAGCATGCGCTAGCTTTCCCCCACGGTGGAATGATGTTGTTCAAGATGTTCTTGTGCTTATGCAAGATTGAAAGCTAGCACGTGCTAGCTTTTCCCCATGCTAGAATAATGTTATTCGATATGTGATTGCGCTAGGGGTAAATCTAGCACATGCTATCTTTCCTGCACATTGAATGATGTTGTTTGAGATGAGCTTGTGCTTTTGCAAAACGGAAAACTAGCATGTGCTAGCTTACCCCCATGGTGGGATGATTTTCAAGATGCACTTGTGCTTCTGTAAGATTGAAAGATAGCATGTGCTAGCTTTCCCCCATGTTGGAATGATGTTATTCGAGATGTGATTGTGCTAGGGGGAAACCTAGCACATGGTAGATTTCCCCCACATTGAGTGATGTTGTTTGAGATGAGCTTGTGCTTCTGCAAGAGTGAAAACTAGCATGCGCTAGCTTACCCTCATGGTCGGATGATTTTCGAGATACGTTAGTGCTTATACAAGAGGGAAAGCTAGCATGCGCTACCTTTCCCCTATGGTGGAATCATGTTGTTCGAGATGTGCTTGTGCTTCTGCAAGAGGGAAATCCAACATAAACTAGCTTTCTCCCATGGTGGAATGATGTTGTTTCAATATGCACTTGTGCTTGTTTATGAGGGAAAGATAGCACACGCTAGATTTCCTTGATGGTGGAATGATGTTGTTCAAGATGAGCTTATGATTGTCCAAGAGGGAAGACTAGCATGTGCAAGCTTTCCTCCATGATAAAATGATGTTGATCGAGATGCACTTGCACTTGTGCAGGAGGGAAAGCTATCATGCGCTAGCTTTCCCCCATGGTGGACCGATGTTGTTCGAGATGCACTTATGCTTTTGTAAGATTGAAAGCTAGCATGCACTGGCTTTCCCCCATGCTAGAATGATGTTATTCGAGATGTGATTGTGCTAGGGTGAGAGATAGCACATGCTCGATTTCCCCCACATTGAATGATGTTGTTTGAGATGAGCTTGTGCTTGTGCAAGAGGGAAAGCCAGCATGCACTAGATTTCCCCCATGGTGGAATAATGTTGTTCGAGATGCACTTGTGCTTCTGCAAGATGGAAAGCTAGCACATGCTAGTTGTCCCCCGTGTTGGAATGATGTTATTCGAGATGTAATTGTGCTAGGGGGAAAGTTAGCACATTGAATGATGTTGTTTGAGATGAGCTTGTTCTTTTGGAAGAGGGAAAACTAGCACGGGAAAGCTTACCCCCATGGTGGGATGATTTTCGAGATGCGCTAGTGCTTGTGCAAGGGGGAAATCTAGCACGCGCTAGCTTTCCCCCACAGTGGAATCATGTTGTTCGAGATGTGCTTGTGATTTTGCAAGAGGGAAATCCAACATAAACTATCTTTCCCCCATGGTGGAATGATGTTGTTTAAAGATGCACTTGTGCTTGTTGAAGAGGGAAAGCTAGCACACGCCAGACTTCCTTGACGATGGAATGATGTTGTTGAAGATGAGCTTATGCTTGTGCTAGAGGGAAGACTAACATGTGCAGGCTTTCTGCCATGATAAAATGATGTTATTCAAGATGCGCTTGTGCTTGTGCAAGAGAGAAAGATAGCACGTGCTAGCTTTCCCCCATGGTGGAATGATGTTGTTCGAGATGCGCTTCTGCTTGTGCAAGAGGGAAAGATAACACGCGCTAGATTTCCCCCATGGTGGAATGTTGTTATTCGAGATGTGATTGCGCTAGGGGGAAAGCTAGCACATGATAGATTTCCCCCACATTGAATGATGTTGTTTGAGATGAGCTTGTTCTTGTTCAAGAGGGAAAACTAGCATGTGCATGCTTACCCACATGGTGGCATGATTTTTGAGATGCGCTAGTGCTTGTGCAAGAGGGAAAGCTAGTACGCGCTACCTTTCCCCCACGGTGGAACCATGTTTTTCGAGATGTGCTTGTGATTTTGCAAGAGGGAAATCCAACATAAACTAGCTTTCCCCCATGGTGGAATGATGTTGTTTCAAGATGCACTTGTGCTTGTTGAAGAGAAAAAGCTAGCACACACTAGATTTCCTTGACGGTGGAATGATGTTGTTCAATATGAGCTTATGCTTGTGCAAGAGGAAAGACTAGCATGTGCAAGCTTTCCTGCATGCTAAATTGATGTTGTTTGAGATGCGCTTGTGCTTGTGCAAGAGGGAAAGCTAGCACACGCTAGCTTTTCCCCATGGTGGAATGATGTTGTTTGAGATGCACTTGTACTTTTGCAAGTTGGAAAGCTAGTAGGTGCTATCTTTCCCCCATGTTGGAATGATGTTATTCGAGATGTGATTGGGCTAGTGGGAAATCTTGCACATGCTAGCCTTCCCCCACTTTGAATGATGTTGTTTGAGATGAGCTTGTGCTTCTGCAAAAGGGAAAACTAGCACACGCTAGCTTACCCCCATGGTGGGATGATTTTCGAGATGCGCTAGTGCTTATGCAAGAGGAAAAGCTAGCATTTTTTAGATGCACTAGTGCTTCTGCAAAATTGAAAGCTAGCATGCTCTAGCTTTCCCCCATGTTGGAATAATTTTATTCGAGATGTGATTCTTCTAGGGGGAAAGCTAGCACATGCTAGCTTTCCCGCACATTGAATGATGTTGTTTGAGATGAGCTTGTGCTTGTGCAAGAGGGAAAACTAGCACATGCTATCTTATCCACATGGTGGGATGATTTTCGAGATGCGCTAGTGCTTGTGCAAGAGGGAAACCTAGCATCCACTAGCTTTCCCCCATAGTGGAATGATGTTATCCGAGATGTGTTCGTGATTTTACAATAGGGAAATCCAACATAAACTAGATTTCCCCCACAGTGGAATGATGTTGTTTCAAGATGCACTTGTGCCTATTCAAGAGGGAAAGCTAGCACACGCTAGATTTCCTTGACGGTGGAATGATGTTGTTCAAGATGAGCTTATGCTTGTGCAAGCGGGAAGACTAGCATGTGCAAGCTTTCCTCCATGATAAAATGATGTTTTTCAAGATGCGCTTGTGCTTGTGCAAGAGGGAAAGATAGCACGCACTAGCTTATCCCCATGGTGGAATGATGTTGTTCGAGATGCACTTGTTCTTATGCAAGATGGAAATCTAGCACGTGCTAGCTTTCCCAATGTTGGAATGATGTTTTTCGAGATGTGATTGTGCTGGGGGAAAGCTACCACGTGCTATCTTTCCCCCACATTGAATGATGTTGTTTGAGATGAGCTTGTGCTTGTAGAAGAGGGAAAAATAGCACGCACTAGCTTACCCCCATGGTGAGATGATTTTCGAGATGCATTAGTGCTTGTGCAAGAGGGAAAGCCAGCATGCGCTAGCTTTCCCCAACGGTGGAATCATATTGTTCGAGATGTGCTTGTGCTTCTGCAAGAGGGAAATCCAACATAAACTAGCTTTCTCCCATGGTGGAATGATGTTGTTTCAAGATGCACTTGTGCTTGTTAATGAGGGAAAGCTAGCACATGCAAGATTTCCTTGATGGTGGAATGATGTTGTTCAAGATGAGCTTATGCTTGTGCAAGAGGGAAGACTAGCATGTGCAAGATTTCCTCCATGATAAACTGATGTTGTTCGAGATACACTTGCGCTTGTGCAAGTGGGAAAGCTATCACGTGCTAGCTTTCCCCCATGGTGGAATGATGTTGTTCGAGATGCACTTGTGTTTCTGTAATATTGAAAGCTAGCACGTGCTAGATTTCCCCCATGTTGGAATGATGTTATTCGAGATGTGATTGTGCTAGGGGGAAAGCTAGCACATGCTAGATTTCCCCCATATTGAATGATGTTGTTTGAGATGAGCTTGTGCTTGTGCAAGAGTGAAAACTAGCATGGGCCAGCTTACCCTCATGGTCGGATGATTTTCGAGATACGCTAGTGCTTGTGCAAGAGGGAAAGCTGGCATGCGCTAGCTTCCCCCCACGGTGGAATGATGTTGTTCGAGATGTGCTTGTGCCTCTGTAAGATGGAAAGCTAGAACGCGCTAGATTTCCCCCATGTTGGAATGATGTTATTCTAGATGTGATTGCACTAGGGGGAAATCTAGCACATGCTAGCTTTCCCTCACATTGAATGATGTTGTTTGAGATGAGCTTGTGCTTCTGCAAAAGGGAAAACTAACACGCACTAGCTTACCCCCATGGTGGGATGATTTTCGAGATGCGCTAGTGCTTGTGAAAGAGGAAAAGCTAGCATTTTTGAGATGCACATGTGCTTCTGCAAGATTTAAAGCTAGCACGCGCTAGCCTTCCCCCATGATGGAATGATGTTATTAGAGATGTGATTGTGCTAATGGGAAAGCTAGCACATGGCTTTCCTACACATTGAATGATGTTGTTTGAGATGAGCTTGTTCTTGTGCAAGAGGGAAAACTAGCATGCGGTAACTTACCCACATGGTCGGATGATTTTCGAGATGCATTAGTGCTTGTGCAAGAGGGGAATCTAGCATCCACTAGCTTTCCCCCATGGTGGAATGATGTTGTCCAAGATGTGTTTGTGCTTTTGCAAGAGGGAAATCCAACATAAACTAGCTTTCCCCCATGGTGAAATGATGTTGTTTCAAGATGCACTTGTGCCTGTTCAAGAGGTAAAGCTAGCACATGCTAGATTTCCTTGACGGTGGAATGATGTTGTTCAAGATGAGCTTATGCTTGTGCAAGAGGGAAGACTAGCATGTACAAGCTTTCCTCCATGCTAAAATGATGTTGTTTGAGATGTGCCTGTTCTTGTGCAAGAGGGAAAGATAGCACGTGCTAGCTTATTCCCATGGTGGAATGATGTTGTTCGAGATGCACTTGTGCTTATGCAAGATGGAAAGCTAACATGCACTAGCTTTCCCCATGTTCGAATGATGTTATTTGAGATGTGATTGTGCTAGGGAAAATCTAGCACATGCTAGCTTTTCCCCACATTGAATGATGTTGTTTGAGATGAGCTTGTGCTTGTTGAAGAGGGAAAACTAGCACTCGCTAGCTTACCCCCATGGTGGGATGATTTTTGAGATGCGCTAGTGTTTGTGCAAGAGGGAAATCCAACATGCATTAGCTTTCCCCCATGGTGGAATCATGTTTTTCGAGATGTGCTTGTGCTTATACAAGAGGGAAATCCAACATAAACTATCTTTCTCCCACTGTGGAATGATGTTGTTTCAAGATGCACTTGTGTGTGTTCATGAGGGAAATCTAACACACACTAGATTTCCTTGATGGTGGAATGATGTTGTTTAAGATGAGCTTATGCTTGTGCAAGAGGGAAGACTAGCATGTGCAAGCTTTCCTCCATGATAAAATGATGTTGTTCGAGATGCGCTTGCGCTAGTGCAAGAGGGAAAGCTATCACGCGCTAGCTTTACCCTGTGGTGGAATGATGTTGTTCGAGATGCACTTGTGCTTCTATAAGATTGAAAGCTAGCATGCGCTAGCTTTCCCCCATGTTGGAATGATGTTATTCGAGATGTGATTGTGCTAGTGGGAAAGCTAGCACATGCTATATTTCCCCCACATTGAATGATGTTGTTTGAGATGAGCTTGTGCTTGTGCAAGAGAGAAAACTAGCATGCACTAGCTTACCCTCATGCTTGGATGATTTTCGAGATACGTTAGTGCTTATGCAAGAGGGAAAGCTAGCATGTGCTAGATTTCCCCCATAGTGGAATCATGTTGTTCGAGATGTGCTTGTGCTTCTGCAAGAGGGAAATCCAACATAAACTAGCTTTCTCCCACGGTGGAATGATGTTGTTTCAAGATGCACTTGTGCTTGTTCATGAGGGAAAGCTAGCACACGCTAAATTTCCTTGATGGTTGAATGATGTTTTTCAAGACGAGCTTATGCTTGTGCAAGAGGGAAGACTAGCATGTGCAAGCTTTCCTCCATGATAAAATGATGTTGTTTGAGATGCGCTTGCGTTTGTGCAAAAGGGAAAGCTATCAGGCACTAGCTTTCCCCCATGGTGGAATGATGTTGTTCAAGATGCACTTGTTCTTTTGTAAGATTGAAAGCTAGCACACGCTAGCTTTCCTCAATGTTGGAATGATGTTATTCGAGATGTGATTGTGCTAGGGGCAAAGCTAGCACATGCTAGATTTCCCCCACATTGAATGATGTTGTTTGAGATGAGCTTCTCTTTGTGCAAGAGTGAAAAATAGCATGCGCTAGCTTACCCTCATGGTCGGATGATTTTCGAGATGCACTTGTGCTTCTGCAAGATGGAAAGATAGCATGCGCTAGCTATCCCACATGTTGGAATGATGTTATTCGAGATGTAATTGTGCTAGGGGGAAATATAGCACATTGAATGATGTTGTTTGAGATGAGCTTGTTCTTGCACAAGAGTGAAAACTAGCACGGACAAGCTTACCCCCATGGTGGGATGATTTTCGAGATGCGCTAGTGCTTGTGCAAGAGGGAAAGCTAGCACACGCTAGCTTTCCCCCACAGTGGAATCATGTTGTTTGAGATGTGCTTGTGATTTTGGAAGAGGGAAATCCAACATAAACTAGCTTTCCCCCATGGTGGAATGATGTTGTTTCAAGATCCACTTGTTCTTGTTCAAGAGGGAAAGCTAGCACACGCTAGATTTCCTTGACGATGGAATGATGTTGTTCAAGATGAGCTTATGCTTGTGCAAGAGGGAAGATTAACATGTGCAAGCTTTCCTCCATGCTAAAATGATGTTGTTCGAGATGCGCTTGTGCTTGTGCAAGAGGGAAAGCTAGCACGCGCTAGATTTCCCCCATGGTGGAATGATGTTGTTCAAGATGCGCTTATGCTTGTGCAAGAGGGAAAGCTAGCACACGCTAGCTTTCCCCCATGGTGGAATGTTGTTATTCGAGATGTGATTGTGCTAGGGGGAAAGCTAGCACATGCTAGATTTCCCCCACATTGAATGATGTTGTTTCATATGAGCTTGTTCTTGTGCAAGAGGGAAAACTAGCACGTGCAAGCTTACCCCCATGGTGGGATGATTTTTGAGATGTGCTAGTGCTTGTGCAAGAGGGAAAGCTAGCAGGTGCTACCTTTCCCCCACGGTGGAATCATGTTGTTTGAGATGTGCTTGTGATTTTGCAAGAGGGAAATCCAACATAAAATAGCTTTCCCCCATGGTGGAATGATGTTGTTTAAAGATGCACTTTTGCTTGTTGAAGAGGGAAAGCTAGCACATGCTAGATTTCCCCCACATTGAATGATGTTGTTTGAGATGAGCTTGTGTTTGTGCAAGAGTGAAAAATAGCATGCGCTTGCTTACCATAATGGTCGGATGATTTTCGAGATGCACTTGTGCTTCTGCAAGATGGAAAGATAGCATGCGCTAGCTATCCCACATGTTGGAATGATGTTATTCGAGATGTAATTGTGCTAGGGGGGAATCTAGCACATTGAATGATGTTGTTTGAGATGAGCTTGTTCTTGCACAAGAGTGAAAACTAGCACGGGAAAGCTTACCCCCATGGTGGGATGATTTTCAAGATGCGCTAGTGCTTGTGCAAGAGGGAAAGCTAGCACACACTAGCTTTCCCCCACAGTGGAATCATGTTGTTTGAGATGTGCTTGTGATTTTCGAAGAGGGAAATCCAACATAAACTAGCTTTCCCCCATGGTGGAATGATGTTGTTTCAAGATCCACTTCTTCTTGTTGAAGAGGGAAAGCTAGCACACGCTAGATTTCCTTGACGATGGAATGATGTTGTTCAAGATGAGCTTATGCTTATGCAAGAGGGAAGATTAACATGTGCAAGCTTTCCTCCATGCTAAAATGATGTTGTTCGAGATGCGCTTGTGCTTGTGCAAGAGGGAAAGCTAGCACGTGCTAGATTTCCCCCATGGTGGAATGATGTTGTTCGAGATGTGCTTATGCTTGTGCAAGAGGGAAAGCTAGCACACGCTAGCTTTCCCCCATGGTGGAATGTTGTTATTTGAGATGTGATTGTGCTAGGGGGAAAGCTAACACATGCTAGCTTTCCCCCACATTGAATGATGTTGTTTCATATGAGCTTATTCTTGCTCAAGAGGGAAAACTAGCACGTGCAAGCTTACCCCCATGGTGGGATGATTTTTGAGATGTGCTAGTGCTTGTGCAAGAGGGAAATCTAGCAGGCGCTACCTTTCCCCCACGGTGGAATCATGTTGCTTGAGATGTGCTTGTGATTTTGCAAGAGGGAAATCCAACATAAAATAGCTTTCCCCCATGGTGGAATGATGTTGTTTCAAGATGCACTTTTGCTTGTTGAGGAGGGAAAGCTAGCACATGCTAGATTTCCTTGACGGTGGAATGATGTTGTTCAAGAAGAGGTTATGCTTGTGCAAGAGGCAAGACTAGCATGTGAAAGATTTCCTCCATGCTAAATTGATGTTGTTTGAGATGTGCTAGTGCTTGTGCAAGAGGGAAAGCTAGCATGGGCTAGCCTTCCCCCACGGTGGAATCATGTTGTTCGAGATGTGCTTGTGATTTTGCAAGAGGGAAATCCAACATAAACTAGCTTTCCCCCATGGTGGAATGATGTTGTTTCAAGATGCACTTGTGCTTGTTCAAGAGGGAAAGCTAGCACACGCTAGATTTCCTTGACGATGGAATGATGTTGTGGAAGATGAGCTTATGCTTGTGCAATAGGGAATACTAACATGTGCAAGCTTTCCTCGATCCTAAAATGATGTTGTTCGAGATGCACTTTTGCTTGTGCAAGAGGGAAATCTAGCATGCACTAGATTTTCCCCATGGTGGAATAATGTTGTTCGAGATGCGCTTCTACTTGTGCAAGAGGGAAAGGTAGCACGCGCTAGCTTTCCCCCATGGTGGAATGTTGTTATTTGAGATGTGATAGCGCTAGAGGAAAAGCTAGCACATGCTAGATTTCCCCCACATTGAATGATGTTGTTTGAGGTGAGCTTGTTCTTGTCCGAGAGGGAAAACTAGCATGTGTAATCTTACCCCCATGGTGGGATGATTTTTAAGATGCGCTAGTGCTTGTGAAAGAGGAAAAGCTAGCACGCGCTAGCTTTCCCCCACGGTGGAATCATGTTGTTCAAGATGTGCTTGTGATTTTGCAAGAGGGAAATCCAACATAAACTAGCTTTCCCCCATGGTGGAATGATGTTGTTTCAAGATGCACTTGTGCTTGTTGAAGAGGGAAAGCTAGCACACACTAGATTTCCTTGACGGTGGAATGATGTTGTTCAAGATGAGCTTATGCTTGTGCAAGAGGCAAGACTAGCATGTGCAATCTTTACTCCATGATAAATTGATATTGTTCGAGATGTGCTTGTGCTTGTGCAAGAGGGAAAGCAAGCACACGCTAGCTTTCCCCCATGGTGGAATGATGTTGTTCGAGATGCACTTGTGGTTCTGCAAGATGGAAAGCTAGCATGCGCTAGCTTTCCCCCTTGTTGGAATGATGTTATTCGAGATGTGATTGCGCTAGGGCGAAATCTAGCACATGGTAGATTTCCCCCACATTGAATGATGTTGTTTGAGATGAGCTTGTGCTTTTTCAAAAGGGAAATCTAGCACGCACTAGCTTACCCCCATGGTGGGATAATTTTCGATATGCACTAGTGCTTGTGCAAGAGGAAAAGCAAGCATTTTCGAGATGCACTTGTGCTTATGCAAGATTGAAATCTACCACGCGTTAGCTTTCCCCCATGTTGGAATGATGTTATTCGAGATGTGATTGTGCTAGGGGGAAATCTAGCACATTCTAGCTTTCCCGCACATTAAATGATGTTGTTTGATATGATCTTGTGCTTGTGCAAGAGGGAAAACTAGCATGCGCTAGCTTACCCACATGGTCGGATGATTTTCGAGATGCACTAGTGCTTGTGCAAGAGGGAAAGCTAGCATCCATCAGTTTTCCCCCACGGTGGAATGATGTTGTCCGAGATGTGTTTGTGCTTTTGCAAGAGGGAAATCCAGCATAAACTAGCTTTCTTCAACGGTGGAATGATGTTGTTTCAAGATGCACTTGTGCCTTTTTCAAGAGGGAAAGATAGCACACGCTAGATTTCCTTGACGGTGGAATGATGTTGTTCAAGATGAGCTTATGCTTGTGCAAAAGGGAAGACTGGCATGTGAGAGATTTACTCCATTCTAAAATGATGTTGTTCGAGATGCACTTGTTCTTGTGCAAGAGGGAAAGATTGCACGCGCTAGCTTATCCCCATGGTGGAATGATGTTGTTCGAGATGCACTTGTGCTTATGCAAGATGGAAAGCTAGCACACGCTAGCTTTCCCCATGTTGGAATGATGTTATTCAAGATGTGATTGTGCTGGGGGAAAGCTAGCACATGCTAGCTTTCCCCCACATTGAATGATGTTGTTTGAGATGAGCTTGTGGTTGTTGAAGAGGGAAAACTAGCATGCCCTAGCTTACCCCCATGGTGGGCTGATTTTCAAGATGCGCTAGTGCTTGTGCAAGAGGGAAAGCCAGCATGCGCTAGCTTTCCCCCACAGTGGAATCTTGTTGTTTGAGATGTGCTTGTTCTTTTGCAAGAGGGAAATCCAACATAAACTAGCTTTCTCCCATGGTGGAATGATATTGTTTTAAGATGCACTTGTTCTTGTTCATGTGGGAAAACTAGCCCATGCTATATTTCCTTGATGGTGGAATGATGTTGTTCAAGATGAGCTTATGCTTGTGCAAGAGGGAAGACTAGCATGTGCAAGCTTTCCTCCATGATAAAATGATGTTGTTCGAGATGCGCTTGCGCTTGTTCAAGAGGGAAAGCTATCACGCTCTAGCTTTCCCCCATGGTTGTTCGATATTCAATTGTGCTAGGGGGAAAGCTAGCACATTGAATGATGTTGTTTGAGATGAGCTTGTTCTTGTGCAAGAGGGAAAACTAGCATGGGCAAGCTTACCCCCATGGTGGGATGATTTTCGAGATGAGCTAGTGCTTGTGCAAGAGGGAAAGCTAGAACGCGCTAGCTTTCCCCCACGGTGGAATCATGTTGTTCGAGATGTGCTTGTGATTTTGCAAGAGGGAAATCCAACATAAACTAGCTTTCCCCCATGGTGGATTGATGTTGTTTCAAGATGCACTTGTGCTTGTTCAAGAGGGAAAGCTAGCACACGCTATATTTCCTTGACAGTGGAATGATGTTGTTCATGATGATCTTATGCTTCTGCAAGAGGGAAGACTAACATGTGCAATATTTTCTCCATGCTAAAATGGTGTCGTTTGAGATGCGCTTATGCTTTTCCAAGAGAGAAAGCTAGCACGCACTAGCTTTCCCCCATGGTGGAATGATGTTGTTCGAGAAGCGCTTCTACTTGTGAAAAAGGAAAGGTAACACACGCTAGCTTTCCCCCATAGTGGAATGCTATTATTCGAGATGTGATTGCACTAGGGGGAAAGCTAGCACATTCTAGCTTTCCCCCACATTGAATGATGTTGTTTGAGATGAGTTTGTTCTTGTGCAAGAGGGAAAACTAGCACGTGCAAGATTAACCCCATGGTGGGATGATTTTTGAGATGAGCTAGTGCTTGTGCAAGAGGGAAAGCTAGCATGTGCTACCTTTCCCCCACGGTGGAATCATGTTGTTCGAGATGTGCTTGTGATTTTGCAAGAGAGAAATCCAACATAAACTAGGTTTCCCCCATGGTGGAATGATGTTGTTTCAAGATGCACTTGTGCTTGTTGAAGAGGCAAATCTAGAACACACTAGATTTCCTTGACGGTGGAATGATGTTGTTCAATATGAGCTTATGCTTGTGCAAGAGGCAAGATTAGCATGTGCAAGCTTTCCTCCATGCTAAATTGATGTTGTTCGAGATGCACTTGTGCTTGTACAAGAGGGAAAGCTAGCACACGCTAGCTTTCCCCCATGGTGGAATGATGTTGTTCGAGATGCACTTGTGCTTCTGCAAGATGGAAATCTAGCACGTGCTAGCTTTCCCCCATGTTGGAATGATGTTATTCGAGATGTGATTGTGCTAGGGGGAAATCTAGCACATGCTAGCTTTCCCCCACATTGAATGATGTTGTTTGAGATGAGCTTGTGCTTCTGCAAAAGGGAAAAATAGCATGCCCTAGCTTACCCCCATGGTGGGATGATTTTCGAGATGCGCTAGTGCTTGTGCAAGAGGAAAAGCTATCATTTTCGAGATGCGCTAGCTTTCCCCCATGGAAGAATGATGTTGTTCGAGATGTAATTGTGATTTTGCAAGAGGGAAATCCAACATAAACTAACTTTCCCCTACGGTGGAATGATGTTGTTTCAAGATTCACTTGTACTTGTTCAAAAGGGAAAGTTAGTAGACGCTAGATTTCCTTGATGGTGGAATGATGTTGTTCAAGATGAGGTTATGCTTGTGCAAGAGGGAAGACTAGCATGTTCAAGCTTTCCTCCATGCTAAAATAATTGTTGGACATGCGTTTGTGCTTGTGCAAGAGGGAAAGCTATCACACGGTAGCTTTCCCCCATGGTGGAATGATGTTGATCGAGATGCACTTGTGCTTGTGAAAAAATTTAAAACTTGCATGCGCTAGCTTTCCCCCATGTTGGAATGATGTTATTCAAGATGTGCTTGTGATTTTCCGAGAGGGAAATCCAACATAAAGTAGCTTTCCCCCACGGTGGAATGATGTTGTTTCAAGATGCACTTATGCTTGTTCAAGAGGGAAAGGTAGCACACGCTAGATTTACTTGACGGTGGAATGATGTTGTTCAAGATGAGGTTATTCTTGTGCAAGAGGGAAGACTAGCATGTGCAATCTTTCCTCCATACTAAAATGATGTTGTTCGAGATGCGCGTGTGCTTGTGCAAGAGGGAAAGCTAGCATGCACTAGCTTTTCCCCATGGTGGAATGATATTGTTCGAGATGCACTTGTGCTTCTGGAAAATGGAAACCTAGCACGTGCTATCTTTCCCCCATGTTGGAATGATGTTATTCGAGATGTGATTTTTCTTTTCCAAGAGAGAAATCCAACATAAACTAGCTTTCCCCCATGGTGTAATGATGTTGTTTCAAGATGCACTTGTGCTTGTTCAAGAGGGAAAGGGAGCACACACTAGATTTACTTGATGGTGGAATGATGTTGTTCAAGATGAAGTTATTCTTGTGCAAGAGGGAAGACTAGCATGTGCAAGCTTTCCTCCATCCTAAAATGATGTTGTTTGAGATGTGCTTGTGCTTGTGCAAGAGGGAAAGCTAGCATGTGTTTGCTTTCCCACATGTTGGTATGATGTTGTTCAAGATGCACTTGTGCTTCTGCAAGATGGAAAGCTAGCACAAACAAGCACAAGTGCATCTTGACACAACATGATTCCACCATGGGGGAAAGCGAGTTTATGTTGGATTTCCCTCTTGCAAAAGCTCAAACACATCTTGAACAACATCATTCCACCGCGGGGGAAAGCTAGCGCATGCTAGCATTTCCTCTTGCACAAGCACTAGAGCATCTCAAAAATCATACCACCATGGGGGTAAGATAGCGCGTGCTAGTTTTCCCTCTTGCACAAGCACTAGCTCATCTCAAACAACATCATTCTATGTGGGGGAAAGCTAGCACGTCGTGTGCTAGTTTTCCCTCTTGCACAAGCACTAGCTCATCTCAAACAACATCATTCTATGTGGGGGAAAGCTAGCACGTGCTAGCTTTCCCCCATGTTGGAATGAATTTATTTGAGATGTGATTGTGCTAGGGGGGAAGCTAGCACATGCTAGGTTTCCCCCACATTCAATGATGTTGATGTTGTTGGAGATGAGCTAGTGCTTGTGCAAGAGGGAAAACTAGCACGCACTATCTTACCCCCATGGTGGGATGATTTTCGAGATGTGCTAGCGCTTGTGTAATAGGAAAATCTAGCATGCGCTAGCTTTCCCCCATGGTGGAATGATGTTGTTTGAGATGTGCTTGAGCTTTTGAAAGAGGGAAATCCAACATAAACTAGCTTTCCCCCACAGTGGAATGATGTTGTGTCAAGATGCACTTGTGCTTGTTCAAGAGGGAAAGTTAGCACATGCTAGATTTCCTTGACGGTGGAATGATGTTGTTCAAGATGAGCTTATGCTTGTGCAAGAGGGAAGACTAGCATGTGAAAGATTTCCTCCATGCTAAAATGATGTTGTTCGAGATGTGTTTGTGCTTGTGCAAGAGGGAAAGCTAGCACGCGCTATCTATCCCCCATGGTGGAATGATGTTGTTTGAGATGCACTTGTGCTTTTGCAATATGGAAAACTAGCACGTGCTATCTTTCCCCCTTGGTGGAATTATGTTATTCGAGATGCGATTGCGCTAGGGGGAAAGCTAGCATATGCGAGCTTTCCCCCACATTGAATGATGTTGCCTGAGATCAAATTGTGCTTGTGAAACAGGGAAAACTAGCATGCGTTAGCTTACTAGCATGGTGGGATGATTTTCGAGATGTGCTAGTGCCTTTGTAAGAGGAAAAGCTAGCATGCGCTAGATTTACCCCACGGTGGAATGATGTTTTTCAAGATGTGTTTGTGTTTTTGCAAGAGGGAAATCCAACATAAACTAGCTTTCCCCCATGGTTGAATGATGTTGTTTCAAGATGCACTTGTGCTTGTTCAAGAGGGAAAGCTAGCACACACTAGATTTCTTTGACGATGGAATGATGTTGTTCAAGATGAGCTTATGCTTGTGCAAGAGGGAAGACTAGCATGTGCAAGCTTTCCTCCATGCTAAAATGATGTTGTTCGAGATGCGGTTGTGCTTGTGCAAGAGGGAAAGCTAGAACGTGCTACCTTTCCTCCATGGTGGAATGATGTTATTCAAGATGCACTTGTGCTTATGCACAATGGAAAGCCAGCACGTGCTAGCTTTACCCCATGTTGGAATGATATTATTTGAGATGTGATTGTGCTAGAGGGAAAGCTAGCACATGCTAGCTTTCCCCCACATTGAATGATGTTTAAGATGAGCTTGTGCTTGTGCAAGAGGGAAAATTAGCACGCGCTAGCTTACCCCCATGGTGGGATGATTTTTGAGATGCGCTAGTGCTTGTGCAAGAGGGGAAGATAGCATGCGCTAGCTTTCGCCCATGGTGGAATGATGTTGTTCGAGATGTTCTTGTGCTTTAGCAAGAGGGAAATTAAACATAATCTAGCTTTCCCCCACGGTGAAATAATGTTGTTTCAATATGCACTTGTGCTTTTTCAAAGAGGGAAAGCTACCACATGCTAGATTTCCTTCCCAGTGGAATGATGTTGTTCAAGATGAGCTTATGCTTGTGCAAGAGGGAAGACTAGCATGTGTAGGCTTTCCTCCATGCTAAAATGATGTTGTTCGAGATGCGCTTGTGCTTGTGCAAGAGGGAAATCTAGGACGTGCTAGCTTTCCCCCATGGTTGAATTATGTTTTTCGAGATGCACTTGTGATTGCGCAATAGGAAAATATAGAAAACAATAGTTGCACCCCATGGTGGAATGATGATAGCTTTACTCATGGTGGAATAATGTTGTTCGAGATGCACCTGTTCTTGTGCAAGAGGGAAAGCTAGGACACACTACCTTTCCCCGACGGTGGAATGTTGTTTGATATGCATCGTTGCTTGTGCAAGAGGGAAAGCTAGCTTTCCCCTACATTCAAATGATGTTATCCGATATGTGTTTGTACTTGTGTAAGACGAAAAGTTAACATGCATTAGCTTTCCCCCTCAGTGGAATGAGGTTGTTCTAGATGTGCTTGTGGTCGTGCAAGAGGGAAATCTAACACGTCTACCATGGTGGAATGATGTTCGAGGTTCTTTTGTGCCTGTGCAAGATGAAAAGTTAGCACATGCTAGCTTTTCTTTATGGTAGAATGATTTTGTTCAAGATGCACTTGTACTTCTGCGAGAGGGAAATCTAGCACGCGCTAGCTTTCCCTTAGGATTGAATGATGTTGTTTGAGATTCATTTATGCTTGTGCAAGAGGGAAGGCTAACATGCACGGAATTTACTCCATGATGGAATGATGTTGTTTGAGATGTTTTTGTGCTTTTGCAAGAGGGAAAGTTAGCACACGCTAACGTTTTCCTATGCTAGAATGATGTTCGAGATGAAATTGTGCTTGTGCAATATGGAAAGATAGCACGTGATAGCTTTACCCTACACTGTAGCTTTCCCCAATGGTGGAATGATGTTTTTTGAGATGAATTTGTGCTTGTGCAAGAGGGAATGCTAGCACGTGCTATCTTTCCCCCATGGTGGAATGATATTGTTTGATATGCACCTGTGCTTGTGCAAAAGGGAAAGCTAGTATGTGATAGTTTTCCCCCATGGTGGAATGATGTTGTCCAAGATGTGTTTGTGAAAGATGGAAAGCTATCACGTGTTAGCCTTCCCCCACACTGAAATAACGTTGTTTTAGATGTGCTAGTTGTTGTGAAAAACATAAAGTTAGCACGTGCTAGCTTTCCCCCATGATGGAATGATGTTCGAGATGTGCTTGTTCTTGTTCATGAGGAAAATTTAGCACATGCTAGTTTTTACTTACGATGGAATGATGTTGTTTGAGATGCACTTGTGCTTGTGTAGTAGGGAAGCTATCACACACTAGCTTTCCTCGAAGGTGGAATGATATTCTTTGATATGCGCTTGTGCTAGAGGGAATACTAGCATGGACTAGATTTACTCCAAGGTGGAATGATGTTGTTTGATATACACTTGTTCTTGTGCAATAGGGAAAGATAGCATGCGCTAGATTTCCCCCATGGTAGAATGATGTTGTCCAAGATGTGCTTGTGCAAGACATAAATCTAGCATGCATTAGCTTTCTTCCATTGTGGAATGATGTTGTTCTAGATTCTCTTCTGGTTGTGCACAAGGGAAAACCAGCATGTGTTAGCTTTCCCCCATAGTGAAATGATGTTTGAAATGCATCTGTACTTGTCCAAGAGGGAAAGTTAGCACACACTAGTTTTTTTTATAGTGGAATTATGTTGATTGAGATGTGTTTGTACTTGTGCGAGAGGGAAAGTTAGCACGCATTAACTTTCTCCTATGCTAGAATAATGTTTGAGATTAAATTGTGCTTGTGCAAGAGGAAAATATAGCACGTGCTAGATTTCCCCTACACGCTAGCTTTCCCCCATGCTGGAATGATGTTGTTTGAGATGCACTTGTGCTTGTGCAAGAGGGAAAGCTAGCATGTGCTAGCTTTCCACCTCGGTGAAATGATATTGTTTGATATGCACTTGTGCTTGTGTAAAAAGGAAAGATATTACGTGCTATTTTTCCCCCATGATAGAATGATGTTGTCTGAGATGTGCTTGTGCAAGATGAAAAAGCTAGCATGCGTTAGCTTTCCCCCACACTGAAATAATGTTGTTTTAGATATGCTTGTGGTTGTGCAAAACAAAAATTTGGCACGTGCTAGCTTTCCCCCCCGATGGAAAGATGTTCGATATGTGTTTGTGCTTGTCCATGAGAGAAAGTTAGCACATGATAGTTTTTACATACATTGGAATGATGTTGTTCAAGATGCACTTGTGCTTGCATAATAGGGAAACTAGCACACACTAGCTTTCCCCAAAGGTGGAATGATGTTCTTTGATATGTGCTTATGCTAGAGGGAAAACTAGCATGCACTAGCTTTACTCCAAGGTGGAATGATGTTGTTTGATATGCACTTGTTCTTGTGAAAGAGGGAAAGCTAGCACTCGTTCTTGTTATTCCATGGTGGGATGATGTTGTTTTATATGCTCTTGTGGTTGTGCACAAGGGAAAACTAGCAAGTGCTAGCTTTCGAAACCCCATGGTGAAATGATGTTCGATATGCATCTGTGCTTGTCTAAGAGGGAAAGTTAGCAGACACTATCTTTTCCTTACAGTGGAATTATGTTGTTTGAGATGTGTTTGTACTTGTGTGAGAGGGAAAGTTAGCACGTGTTTACTTTACCCTAGGCTAGAATGATGTTTGAGATGTGTTTCTGCTTGTGCAAGAGGGAAAAATAGCATGTGCTAGCTTTCCCCTACATGTGCACTTTCCCCCATGGTGGAATGATGTTTTTTGAGATGCACTTCTTCTTGTGCAAGAGGGAAATCTAGCATGCACTAGCTTTCCACCCTGATGGAATGATATTGTTTGATATACACTTGTGCTTGTGAAAAATGGAAAGCTAGTGTGTGCTAGCTTTCCACCAGTGGAATGATGTTCAAAATGTGTTTGTGATTGTGCAAAAGTGAAAGTTAGCACATGCTACCTTTTCACCACCGTAGAATGGTGTTGTTTGAGACGTCTTTTTATCAGCTCTAGAGAGAGTGAAGAAGATCTATGACTATGAAAGAATAATTGTATTTAAATATGACATTGTCATAAGATTTACACTTGTTCCTTTCTTAGATGGAAATTGAGTAGTAGTTAGTTTTCTTTCACTATATAATGTTGTTGTTGGCAATGCACTTCTTCTAGAAGGAAAGCTAGTGGGTGCTAGTTTTCCTCAATGAACAATCAAAATGATGCAATTTATGTTCTAGCAATATCTTTGTTCAAATCATTGTCATGATTCTTGTTCATTTTGTTACAAGTACAATGTCGCAAGAAATGATAATATTTATAAATTTATGTTGTCTTCAATAATTTCAAGTTGTGGTAATAGTTTTTTATTTTTATTTTTAGAAATCATGGACTATGAAGCGAGTGAAATTTCAAAGGAATTATCCAAGAAAAAGGAAAAATCGTGGAAGAAGAAAGAAAAATCACGAAATACGCCAACATAATATTCTTTAAATGGTATGGCAGTTTCAAAATAGGTTTAAACATCGTTACAAATAGTTAGACAATATGTTAGTATATTAATGTTGATTGAAGAATTTTGAGCTATTATTTTTCTTGTATTAAGGTTGTGTATGATATGGACTTCCATGTTGTTGTGCATATGTATGAAATGGATGTTATATAAAACAATTGTATTTTTTAATTCTTGTTCTTTTAATTCTTTTGAAATTATTGTAATATTATATTTTACAATATTTTCATATGATAAGAAATATGGTGCAACTGAAATTCAAACGAAAACATCGAGGAAAAAAGTGAATGCAAATATGACACATCACAAGTATTATGTTCATATGGCATTTTAAATTCTAACTTATACTCATTTAAAAATAGTAAGATAATATTCGTATGCAATTTGACACTAGATGAATTTTGTTATATCATTATGTGGGTAGCTTGCATAAGACATAAATGTA
The DNA here is from genome assembly GCA_009831015.1 of Picea engelmannii. NCBI lineage: Eukaryota > Viridiplantae > Streptophyta > Pinopsida > Pinales > Pinaceae > Picea > Picea engelmannii. The sequence continues at coordinate 429,446 of ML787508.1, forward strand.
TTTTTTTTTGTGCATGCAAACGAAAAATTGATATAATAAGGCTCTTTAATAATGTTTGATATTGCATGTTTTTTTCCATCCATTTGAAATTATAGACAATTTTTTAACTATTGTTTTCAGAAACTATGGAATGTAGCGCATCTGAAATTCCATGTAAAGAATTGAAGAAAAAAAGGAAAGCAACTGATACACGAATGATTCCTCCTCCAATTGGTATGGTTTTTTTTATTATTATTTATACTCCTTTACAAATGCTTAGATTAGATGGTCCTTTCAAAATTTGATAGAAAAATGTATGATAAAATTTGTAATTATAATTTCATTGTGATTTATGATAACGATTTATTATTATTGTTTTCAAAGTCCTTTGACTCCAAAGCAAGCAAAATGCTACAACCGTCATCCAAAAAACAAAAAACTCATGCCACTTAGATTGCAGTTTCAACAACAATTTCGACTTATCCTTTTGAAATGATTAGGAAGTACAATACATCCAATAACTATGACTTTGTGGATGATTGGTATGTTCAAATAGAAATGCCCATGAATATGTTTTCGGATATGTATCTATTTGGATCCATAGATGGAAAATATCCAGATATATTGGGAATAATTGTGAATTGTTATGCTCACAATGAGAGTCACATCGATTTTCAGTTGGAGGTTATTAAAGAAAGTGAAGTAAAATTGGTTTCTTGTCAAGTGGAGTACACCAAATTTGGACCAGATTTGATTAAAGCTTTAAATAAGGAGTTCCCAAATACAATAAAAAATTCAATGTTCAAGTTGGATAGTTATGAAAGCTTTATTAAATCTGGTTTAAAAAGATGCATAAATATTTTAGAATGTATCACTGTTGTTCTAAAATACCGCTATTTGAGATGTAAACAAACATCATTTGTGCTTTTTTATTTGCAGCAAAAGGGTAAACTACCTAAAAAAATACCAGATGATAAACTAGATGCTCAATTACTTGCTTTGAGAAGACTATATTTAAGTAAATTGGAAGAAAACATTGTAGAAAGTGATTTCAAACCTGCTACAGATTTTCAGAAAGCTAGGAAAGTTGAATCTCAGACAGTGAAACTTGCAGACCAATGTGATGAAATTCATGCAATGTTCAAGCAATGCTATTTATTTTCAAGTACCTTCAGCAGAAAGGTGGATGTTGAAAGATGTAGGGAATCCCCTAAAGTATTTAAATTGAGATCATGAGATGATTCAAATGTTCAAGTATTAGTGAAATAATTTCTGGAGAAATTTCAAACATCATTGCCTGATGCTCTTCTGATTCCATTCAATATCAATGAGTCTGATCCATTGGTAAACCTTATAAAAAAATCTAAATGAAACAAATATAGATGCTAAGAACATCAATTTTTTGATAGTTGATGGCCAACACACCATCCAAGCAGCTAAAGAAATTTTAGGAAATCCTAAATATAGTGTATCTGTGGAGGCAAAGAGAAAGTATAAAGAATGTAATGCTCGATTATTGGATCCATCAGTTGAACCCAATGTGGTGATTCGTATTTGTTTTCAACTAAATTCTGCAAACAAGGTGTTCTACAAAACTCCATTCATTGATTGTATGTGTTCTGCAAGATATTTCTTAATTGCCAATGACAAATTTAAGAAAAGGAGGATTGGAAATTCTAAGACAACGGAAGACAAGGTATGTACTTTTAATTATTTTTTCACTCTATTGTTTGTTATTATGATTCTCTCTATTTTAAATAGAAGGTTAAGCATTGTGACTTATCTAAGTTGATAATATAGGTCATATATTTTCATATTTAGAAAAAATTCTCGTTATATATAAATTGAACTTATTATAATTCTCTCTATTTTAAATAGAAGGTTAACCATTGTGAGTTATCTAAGTTGATAATATATGTCATATATTTTCATATTTAGAAAGAATTCTCATTAGATATAAATTGCACTTATTTATTTTCAAAATGTATCTTATATTTTCATATCTACATTGAATTTTTATTAGTTTATATATATATATATATATATATATATATTTAATAGGTTAATGATGAAATGTTGTGTGTAGTAGCCAATAAAAAAAATTCAAAAATCCTAGTAAAATCCTTACAATTATGCATAACATTTCTAACATAGAATTTCTGAGTGTGTAAATAATTCATTAACTTCAAATAAGCATATAAAATTTCAGTAGAATTTAACATTTAACATTTAACTACAACATAAAAATAACTTAGCCATTTCACAAACAAATTACCTGCTTCTGATGCTAATTTATGTCGATATGATTGTCCCTTCCCTGCTGCCTTGTTGTTGCCTTCCTACTGCTTGATGCACTGACCAACACTGCCCAAACCTACTATCCTCCCAGCCAGCTAGGAGCAGCTTGTCTGGCTCCCTAGCCCCAGGAAACCGAAAGGAATCCTGGCCCCCGTGCCCAAAACCCCCAGCAAACCGGTGCCCCTGTACTAATCCTCCCGACTACAGAGCTCAAACTCTCCTTTCTGCAAATCCAAGAGAACACCCAAAAGAAAATTTCCCTCAGAAAAATAATGATCCCCTTCCTTCGTAACCTCCCCACTCATATGCCTCCTTCCTTGCCCTTTCCCCCCATTTACTTCCTTACCTACCCATAGTTAATGCCCCTTATCCTTTCATTTATTATTTTATCCTTCCGTAATTAATATCTTATCCCTTTCCGTGTACGTAACCTTTTTAATTTAAACAATATAACTTATTAATCTTTTAAATTTAATACCCATGTTATTGAATGTAATAGGTAGTTAATTAATTAATTAATTAATCAAAATTATAACCT
>ML787508.1:447818-458673 GCA_009831015.1 Picea engelmannii
TATTTGTAAATGAAATCATCTCATATAAGTCAATAAGCCACAAAGTCATTTATTGACTTTTATTTGCCAATAATATGCATTAATACTAGTATATTACAAATGCAACATTGTAGTTTTTGAATTAAAACTCCATGTAAAAAAATCTTTTGTTAATAAAACATTTACAAATGTGACATTGTATTTTTTGAAGTAAAACTCCATGTAAAAAAATGTTATTGTTAATAAAACATTTACAAATGTGACATTGTATTTTTTTAAATAAAAGTCCATGTAAAAAAATGCTTTTGTTAATAAAACATAGAATGATTAACTAGTGTTAACTGGACTATTTAGAATCATTAGAGATATGTCATATATGGTTGTTTTTTAAATTTTTGTACCAATATGACATTTGATTTCACCATCCATATCAACATTTTGTAAATTTCAATTATTAAATAAATTATTTGTAATTGAAATCATCTCATATAAGCCAACAAAACAGGAAGCTAGTTATTTAAGTTTATATAGTTAGATACATTAATATGAGTGAATACATGCAATGTATTTTTGAAATAAAATTTCATTTAAATAAAGATATTTTTTTATTATAAAACAAATTAGAATAAATTGATAATGAGTTCTTAATGGGTCATAGATGAATAACTTTGAATATTATATACTTAATCTTGAAAATTAATATCTTAATTGATATTTTTTGTAGTTACATTAAAACATTAAAACATCAATAATCAAACATCACAATTTGAGACATATACCAAGTTCAACTAAAATCCTTGAAAAATAAGTTTCAACGTATTTTTGAAATAAATTTCCATGTAAATAAAGATATTTTTTTCTTATAAAAAAAATTAGATTAAATTGATAATGAGTTCTTAATGGGTCATAGAGGAATAACTTTGAACATTATTTACTTAATCTTGAAAATTAATATCGTAATTGATATTTTTTGTAGTTATATTAAAACATCACAATTTGAGACATATACAAAGTTCAACTAAAATCCTTGAAAAATAAGTTTCAACATCTATCTCTTCACTATTTAAAATTCTTATAATTTTCTCCTAGACTTGGTGAAAGTAATGATTCAATTCCATAGTTAAATTCTTATCATTTTCTCCTAGGCTTGGTGAAAGTAATGATTCAATTCCATAGTTCTCTTTACTTGGATGACATTATTACATTTTGTCAGTGGTTTTTCAAAATCGACCATGTTGATAGGGAGATATTTATAATCAAATTTCCTTGTGCACCACTCTTAGAAGACCGTTGCCTCCATTGCTTACTTTCCTAGATCAACTAGTTCTCATAGCTCACTCATTTACTTGAGTCCATGACAATTTCCATCCCAATGGACCAAAATGAATCCCCATTTAAGCACTTACACTTGATGTACTTCATGGATTTGAGTGGAGATAGATCAATAGTGCTAGTTACAAACTTTTTCAAATACCTTGATCAACCTTAGTATACATGAGAGAATACTTTAGGCTTAGATGTGTTTTTCTGAGACTGCCTCTCCCACTAAACACTACTAGAATGATCACCTCCTCCCTGATGCTTCTTAAAGGAAAAAAGAAGCAGGAAAATTTAACTTCTATTAAGACCTGTACCAAGACAATGCAAGGGCCACCCTCCCTCCACTTAGGAAAACCTTACAACACTGTCATTTCATCAACAACTCCCACCCACACCCCCCTCAGTTGTGGCAAAGGGGATGGATTCATTAAGCACCAAATTAAAACATTGAGTTGGGTTTGTTGTCCATAACAATAATATCTCACTTGGATGTTAAACATACTAATATGATTTATCTCAAATCGATTTCTTATAAGAGTTTATTTCACACTCCTATTGTGCATTTATACTATTGTACCTAACAGTCCCATGTTTGACCTATTCATGGTCACTAGCTGGTTTATTTCATCTTAATTTAATATGGAGATTTAAAAAAAACTCAATGTTGATGAAGTCCATGTAATAGAATTTTTCCAAATTTAACTTTGAGTGGAGATAGATCAATAGTGCTAGTTACGAACTTCTTCAAATACCTAGATCAACCTTAATATAAATGAGAGAATACTTTAGGATTAGATGTGTTTTTCTGAGATTGCCTCCCCCACTGAACACTACTAGAATGATCACATCCTCCTCGGTGCTTCTTAAAGGAAATACGAAGAAGGAAAATTTAACTTCTATTTAGACTTGTACCAAGACAATGCAAAGGATGCACCCTCCCTCCACTTAGGAAATCCTCACAACACTGTCATTTGATCAACAAATCCCACCCACAGGCCCCCCCTCAGTTGTGGCAAGGGGGATGGAGTCATTACCATAATTTGATCAACAAATCCCACCCACAGATCCCCCCTTGGTTGTGGCAAGGGGGATGGAGTCATTAGGCACCAAATTAAAACATTGAGTTGGGTTTGATGTCCATAACAATAATATCTCACTTGGATGTTAAACATACTAATATGGTTTAGCTCAAATAAATATCTTATAAGAGTTTATTTCACATTCCTATCATGCATTTATACTATTGTACCTAGTAGTCCCATGTTTGACCTATTCATGGTCACTAGTTGGTTTATCTCATCTTAATTTAATATGGAGATTTACAAAAAACTCGATGGTTATAAAGTCTGTGTAATAGAATTTTTCCAAATTTAACTTTGAGTGGAGATAGATCAATAGTGCTAGTTACAAACTTCTTCAAATACCTAGATCAACCTTAATATACATGAGATAATACTTTAGGCTTAGATGTTTATTTCTGAGACTGCCTCCCCCACTGAACACTACTAGAATGATGACCTCCTCCCCGATGCTTCTTAAAGGAAATACAAAGCAAGAAAATTTAACTTCTATTTAGACTTGTACCAAGCCAATGCAAGGGATGCACCCTCCCTCCACTTAGGAAATCCTCACAACATCGTCATTTGATCAACAACTCCCACCCACAACCCCCTCAGTTGTGGCAAAGGGGATGGAGTCATTAGGCACCAAATTTAAACATTGAGTTGGGTTTGTTGTCCATAACAATAATATCTCACTTGGATGTTAAACATACTAAGATGATTTAGCTCAAATCGATTTCTTATAAGAGTTTATTTCACACTCCTGTTGTCCATTTATACTATTGTACCTAGCAGTCCCATGTTTGACCTATTCATGGTCACTGAATGGTTTATCTCATCTTAATTTAATATGGCGATTTACAAAAAAATCAATGTTGATGAAGTCCATGTAATAGAATATTTCCAAATTTAACGAAATATGTGTTATCCCTGAATAATGACCATTCAGGATGAATATACTCAGTGTAACTGCTAGAGAATACGAAGTGTTGTTATGACAATTGTGCAGAGGACTTAGCATGATAAATATACACAAAATAGAGAAGATATGTTTTCTTATTTTGATAGTTATTCATGTGGGTAGAAGCATGTTGTGCGCAGTAGCTGAAGTGCATAGGAGAGGTGCAATGCAAAGAATGTAGCGGGAGCATAGGGAATAAAACATAAAATAAAATCAGAACATAGAATGTGTTGTGCACAGGAAGAAAAAGGGTAGAGAATAGAATAATAATGATGAAGAAGCGACACAGAGCATAACACGTAGAAGAACAAAAAGCACAAGAAGATGCGAGAAGGAAGACATTGATGCACGCAGAGTAGAGCAGTGTAGTAGAATAGTGATGAGACTAGTAAGCCATTGATAAATTCTGTATCATTGTAACAAATTTCAGTAACCAAGATTTATATCTCAGGGTGGTATGCAGGTTCTAGGGAGGACTGTTTTCCTTAGAAGTTCAAGTGGGTTCTTGAAAACAGGGATTCATAGATCCCATCTGATTACATAGCCAGAAAAACCAGGGAGTTGGTGCTTCCTTCTAGTGGGTGCTAGAAAAACAAGGGAGTTGGTGCTTCCTTCTAATGGGTGCTAGGGAATCTAGAGAGTTGGTTCTCTCAACAAGTTGCATCTTCCAAAACAGAGGTGGTATCATCACAAATATTTGGTGCTTAGAAAAATGATAATGTATAGAAAATAAAGATTACTTATCATAGAAAGAAGAAGAGGTTTTCTCCCTTTATGGGTTTCCTCGGTAATATTTGTCTATGTATACTACATGTGAGATATTGATGTTGAATGCTTTATTGCTTACCTTCCTAAATTATTTTGATCATCAATGAGTGTTATGTAATGAGTTTAAAATGGGTATAATTTTTTAAGCACAGTAACAACTGATTCACCCCCCCACCCCTCTCAATTGTCCAACAATTGGTATCAGAGCAGGTTCCTTTTATCTAAGGGCAGATCCTAGAGATTAAACATGACTAGTCATGTAGGAACTTCAACCAATAAGTCCCCCCTATTCAATGGAACAAACTTTTCCTTCTGTAAATTTAGAATGAGAACCTACATAATGGCTTTAGGTGCAGATGTTTGGGATGTGGTGGAGACTAGTTATGTAAAGCCAGTTGTACTAGCTTATAAGGATGACAAGATAGAATTCAAATTCAACGCTAAGGCTAATATGGAGCAACAAATTCCAAGAAGAAGGCCATCTCTCATGTATCAAAACTTCTTCCATGGTTACTATTTTTACTGCTCTAATTTTGGTCATAAGATTGAAAATTGTCAAATTAATTTTAGAGACATGCAACTGAGGAGATCAAGAAATAAACAATTTTTGCAACATATAACCAAACAACCAATGAGTAGACAAAGTTACACCAATTACTTTGACCTATTGAACAATGAGCTCAAATGCTATAATTGTCATAACTTCGGCTACAAAGCTACAAACTGCCATCTGAAGAATTACAAAGCAGATCTAAGGATAAAACCCTTAGCTAGAAATGCCAGCACTTGGAAAAAGAAAGATAGTAAAAAATGTGGTCTAGTACTTTCAGCTCAAAAACAAAAACACCCTTGGTATATAGACATTGGATTTTCCAAGCACATGACTGGAGACAAGGATAATTTTATGTCTATAAGTAAAATAAAAATAGGTATTGTGACCTTTGGAAATGATGAACCAGGTAAAATAAAGGGTAAAGGGATGGTGAGTTTAAGTAATGGTAAAGGAAAATCCCAGGATGTTCTTCTTGTAGATGGACTGAAACAGAATTTTCTCAGTGTAAGTCAAATGAGTGACAGAGGATGTGAAGTGGTGTTCAGTTCCAAAGATTGTAAGATAAAGTCTGTAAAGTCAGGACAAGTGATGGTTAAAGGCATAAGGACATATAATAATGTATATGTGTTGAAAGAATATAGATAAGAGTGTCATCTATGAAAACATGATGAAATGTGGTTATGGCATAGGAGACTTGGAAATCTAAACTTTGATCACTTAATCAAACTAAAAAATCTTAAGGCAGTAAAAGATATTCAAATAATATCAAAGCCACAAGATTCTGTGTGTAAATCCTGCCAAGTAGGAAAGCTAACCAGGACTCAGTTTAAAACCAAGAGATCTACTTCAACAGAGAAACGACTCCAATTAGTTCATATGGATTTATGTGGGCCATCAAGACAGGAAGGCACGGGGAAGGAAAACTACTTCATGTTGATCATTGATGATTACTCTAGACTCACTTGGGTTTCTTTTCTCAAATAAAAAGATGAAGAATTTGAGAAATTTAAAATATTTAAGGCTTTAACTGAGAATCAAACATGCAACAGGTCAAAGGCGGTAATATCAAACAGAGGAGGATAATTTATGTCAAGTGATTTTAAGGAATTATGTGATAAACATGGGATCAAGAGAGAATACACAATCCCAAGAACTCCACAGCAAAATGGAGTAGTTGAGAGGAAAAACATAACAATTCATCAAATGGCTAGGTCAATGATGAATGAGAATAAAATTGGTCAAACCTACTGGGTAGAAGAAATACACAGAACAATCCATATTCTTAAGAAATCCCACCTCAGACCACACAGTGAAAAGACACCTTATAAACTATGGTATGGAAGACCTACTTCAATCAAACACTTCAAAGTCTTTGGGAGTAAGTGCTACATAAAGAATAATAATGAAAACCTTGGCAAGTATGATGACAGGGATGATGAAGGCATCTTCTTAGGATATGCTACCAATAGTAAAGGATATATATGCTTTAATAAAAGACTACATAAGTTGGTTAATTGCATTGATTTAAAGGTTGATGAAGGAGTCCGAGTAAGAGAGGTGAGAAATATTAATAAGTCTACTATAGAGGACACAACTGAAGTTGAAGATGAATAGGTCCAAGAATCAGAAAAATAAGACTCCAAGTTAGATGAAGATACAAATACTCAGGCAGACTCAAATCAACAGACAACATCAAATCCTTCCTCCAGAATTACTCAAAAGAATCATCCTACAAGTCAGATAATTAATGAAAAATACAAAGGTGTACAAACCAAGAGAAGGATAATCAAATACACAGAGAAATCACATATAGCCTTCATATCCATGGTGGAACCCAAGAACTTTAATGAATCCAGTAAAGATGTAAATTGGTTAAAATCAATGAATGAGGAACTGGATCAGATTGAGAAGAACAACACTTGGGAGCTTGTTCCTAGACCTATAGATAAGAATTTAATTGTCTCCAAATGGGTGTTTAAGAACAAAATGAATGAACAAGGACAAATTGTCAGGAACAAAGAAAGATTGGTATGTAAGGGCTATGCACAGATTGAAGGACAAGATTTTGATGAAACCTTTGCACCAGTGGAAAGATTGGAAGCCATCATAATGTTTCTTTCCTATGCATGTCATAAGAAATTTAAAGCATATTAGATGGATGTTAATTCAAAATTTCTTAATGGAGATCTAGAAGAAGATGTATATATGGAATAACCTAAAGGTTTTTCACTGATAGATAATCCTGACTATGTCTGTAAGTTGAAAAATGCATTATATGGACTGAAACAGGCACCCTGAGCCTGGTATTATAGACTGGACAAATTATTACAGGACAAAGGGTTCTAGAAAGGTATTGTTGACAATAATCTATACATTAAGTCTGAAGGTGATGACTTACTAGTTGTGTTTGTTTATGTAGATGACATTAGTTTTGGATGTACTAATGACTCTTATGTTCAGTGGTTTGTTAATTCTATGCAAACTGAGTTTGAGATGTCCATGATAGGATAATTGTCATATTTCCTCGGTTTACAAATCAATCAGAGTTCTGTAGGGCTATTTATCTCTCAAGAAAAATATTTGAAAGAAATATTGAAGAAGTTCCATATGGAGGATTCATCTCCTATTAGTACACCTATGGTCACTGGATGAAAGTTAAGAAAGGATGATGACTCACCTGATGTTGATCAGAGTTCATATAGATCCATGATCGGTAGTCTTCTGTACATTACAACATCTCGTCCTGATATAATGCAAGTTGTTGGAATGTTAGGCAGATATCAATCATCTCCCAAGCAAATCCATTTAGTAGTTTTCAAAAGGATATTCAAACATTTGAAGGGAACAATGAATTATGGTATCTGGTATCCAAGAACTCAAAACTTTCAGTTATCTGCATATTCAGATGTTGATTTGGGAAATTGTCTGGATGAAATAAAAAGCACCAGTGGAGGTGCATTCTTCTTCGGTGATTCTCTGGTAGCATGGTTGAGTAAGAAGCAAGGTTCTATCTCCTTATCAACTACAGAAGAAGAATACATTGTTTCTTCTACTTGTTGCACACAAGTCCTCTTGATGATCCAAGCTCTTGCAGATTTGAAGGTATCATACACAGATGCCATTCCAATTCACTGTGATAACACAAGCGCCATTAGTGTTTCCAAGAATCTTGTTCTCCATTCAAATACCAAGCATATACCAATAAAATCTAATTTTCTCAAAGAGAAGGTTACAAATAGAGTTGTTCAACTGAATTATATTCCTTCCATAGAACAGATCGTTGATATCTTCACTAAAACGCTTGCAAAACATTCGTTTGAGTATCTATGCCAGAAGTTCGGCATGACCCTGTTCTCAAGTTAAAAGAGTCCATCTTGTCAGGGGGAGTATGTGTTGGTTGAATATCTGATACCCTTGAAAATTACTGTAACAACTTAGGGGGAGCGTGTTTTTCTTTGACATTGATGTCAAAGGGGGAGAAGAACAACATGTAGGGATGTTATAGTTGGAGATCGATATCTAAGAAGAATAGTGCAGCCTTTTAGGGTTGCCATCAATGCCAAAGGGGGATATTGTTGGTATGTTTACAAGAAAAACAATGATGTGCTTTTCATTGATGGAAATAAAAAATAGGAAAGATAATCTCAGGAAGAGGAATGACGATGGCATATTGGCAGCAACAATAGGCAAAAAAAAAAGATTTGAAAGAAACAATCGAAGAATCGAGAATTTTTGTTTACAATCTTAGGAGGATGAGAACATGGCACAGAGATCAAGAACACGACCATAGAGTGCGAAGGATTCCTTAGAATCCAAGAGTTTGTAGAAGGAATAAAGATCAGGAGGAGGAGAAACGTGGGTTGTCGATCGTGGATCGAGGAGTGTCGTGGGCCGTTAGATCTAATGTAACCACAAGGAGGATAAGAGTAGAAGTAACCAACACTCCAAATATCAGGAGGAGGAGCGACGTGGGTCGTTGATCTCAGAGAAATATGAAACTTCGATCTGATGAGAGAGAACACGTGGCAATATATTAACGCCTCGCTAATTCAAGAATCTAAAGAAGGGAGGTGAGTCAACCTTCGACATTGCGAAGCGCAAAGTTGTGAAACAAGAAATCCAGAAATGTGGAAGGTGATCACAGTCGTTGGTTAGAAGAAGAATCTAGACTGTTATATCAGAGTCCAGACAGGAGGAACGAGTGTGCAAGAGAGGAATAGATCCCATCCGTTGGATCTGAGCACGAAGGACGGAGAACTGTTAGATCTAGTGGATTTGCAAGGAGGATAAGAAAAGAAGAACACATGAGAGCATTGAATTCGTGAATTTTGAGTTCGCGAAGAGGAGATCTCGATCGTTGATCTTGGAGAGATATGGACCGTCGATATGGCAAGCGCAGATTCAGAAATAAGGAGATTGGAGAATTGGAATGACTAGCATTTTGAACTCGTGAAACGCGAAGTTGTGTAGTGCCTGGATGTCAGGCCCCTGGTCATAGTTGGATGTCACATCGTCGAAAGTCTAAAGGAAGGAGATAGCGGATCTAGCCTCCACTTTGGATATTTTAATTTGGGAGAATCAAGATGTCTCATACCAAGATTCCCGAAGTCGCGAGTCACGAAACACCTTTTTGAGAGGCGTCTGATCACAACTCGTGGTCACACGAAATAAAGGGGCTTAGCAAGAAAATCCAATGCCTATTGTGAAGTGTTCTCAGAAAGGGAAAAGGTGCCAAAGGGATGAGCGCACGGAGGTTCTCTGATTGTAACTACTAGAAACCACTGATTGTTTTTGCCAGGGAATTATAAGAGCTCTAGGGTGATCGCCAGAGGAGATGAAGAGTCTCGATGTAGCTACCAATGGTATGAATATTAATCAGAGAGATAATTGACAGATGGAAAAGGGGTCGAAGATTGTAACTTCCCAAGAAGCCAAAATAATCCCTTAATAACGTCGATTCAGGATGAACAGACTCAGTGTAACTGCTAGAGAATACAAAGTGTTTCTATGGCGATCCTACAGAGGACTTAGCATGATAAATATGCGTAGAATAAAGAAGATATGGTTTCTTATTTTGAAAGTTATTCGTGTGGGTAGAAGCATGTTGTGCGCATTAGCTGAAGCACACAGGAGAGGCGCAACGCAAAGAATGTAGTGGGAGCATAGGGCATAAAACGTAGAAGAAAATCAGAACAGAGAGAGCGTTGTGCACAAGAAGAAAAAGGGAAGAGCATAGAAGCAAAACAATGAAGAAATGACACAGATAATAACACGCATAAGAATATAAAGCGCAAGAAGATGCGAGTAGGAAGACACTGATGCAGGCAAAGCAGAGAAGTGATGAGACTGGTAAGCCACTGATAAATCCCATATCACTATAACAAATTTCAGTAACCAAGATTTATATATCAGGTGGGTAGGGAGGTGCTAGGGAGGACTGTTTTCCTCATAAGTTCAAGTGGGTGCTTGAACATAGGGAATGGGAGCTCCCATCTGGTTGCATCCAGAAAAACCAGGGATTTGTTGCTTCCTTCTAGTGGGTGCTAGAAAAACCACGGAGTTGGTGCTTCCTTCTAGTGGGCACTAGAGAAACCAGAGATTCGGTGCTCTCAGCAAGTTGTAGCTTGAAAAACATAGGTGGTAGTCTCACAAAGAGTTGGTGCTAAGAAGAATGATAATGTACAGAAAATAAAGATTACTTATCATAGAAAGAAGAAGAGGGTTTCTCCCTTTATGGGTTTTCTCAGTAATATTTGTCTCTATATACTTCATGTGTGTGATTGATGTTGAATTCTTTATTGCTTACCTTCCTGAATTATTGTGATCATCAATGTGTTTTTTGTAATGAGTTTAAAATGGGTATAATTGTTTAAGAACAGTAACAACTGATTCACCCCCCCCCCTCTTAGTTGTCCAACATATGTTAACTTGGAGGGATGATTCAAGGTACTTTGAGAATGAATTTGAATATTGTGTAAACAGATGAAATGTAGGAAATTAATTAGTTTTCTGAACATATAATTTTAATTTTTAGAAATTGTATATGACTTTGAGTACCTAAATGATGGAATTTCCTTAAAAAAAAAATTTGTAGAATTATAGAGAACACATTGTTCTTGTGCACTCCTATTTTTTCAAAATTTTAATGTTATATATATATATATATATATATATATATATATATATATATATATATATATATATATATATTAT
>ML787508.1:472520-487597 GCA_009831015.1 Picea engelmannii
TTTTAAAACTTCTATGTTTAAATGAAATATGCAGATCATAACTATAATCTTACCCTTACAAAACAATCATGAAAATGCATGCGAAGGAGTCCAGCAGGGATAGACTTGTCTGTCTTAAAGAAACTTGTGATTACTCCTCGCACAATGGATTCTGCTTGCGGACACTTGGTGTTGTAAAATCCCACCTGGAGGGCCAATGTGGGTCGTAGAAACGCGAAGAGGACAAGGGATTTCACGATTCTGAGTGCCATTATAATCAGATGTTTCGACGACATTGCCGTGCTGGAAAAAAATGCTCACCACTCTGAGATTAGAACGCTTCTTATAGCAATGGAAACTATGAAGATTTCAATGGAGGTGACATGGGATAAGACCATGAGTTGTATGTATGACGGATTCGTACGAATATATAAAAACTCCCGGATTCTTTGCACCGCTGTATTGGGGTCAGCCGCCTGTATGGGATATCGATGTAATTGTGACTAGGTCAGATCATGTCGTACGAAATCAGCTTTTCATAAACGTGATAGCTCTTTAATACAGAGGATGAAGCTTTTCATAAACTCTTTCTATTGGCTATCGAGTGCGAATGCATTGGGTTCTCTCTTCATTACCGTAGATTCATATTAGTCGCCAGCGATGGGATTTGAAATTCGTCGGTGATATTATCGTTGCTCGGGAGTCGAGTTGTTATCAGAAAAGTCAACTGGCAGCCAACCATGTTTGCTACGATCTGAGTGTTCCACGATAGATCTCGTCAATTGATATTCGATTTATTTAAACTCTTTGTGATGTGGTTGCACCAAATCAATAATCCAGGGGGCATGTGCAAGTACTTGGCATGAATCGTGCCGTTCACGATGTTGTGGAAATTGGCAATATTGTTTGTAACCTTCCTTAACTTATTTCTTTTTTTCTTTAAAACAAAAATGTACATTGTTCCACGGCCACTCCTAACCTAATTGTATATTCGAGTTACACCAGTACCTAGCCACAAAGTCATCCGTTCATCATAAAGTGATCAAAAGTGACCATTCTTATCCATACTCACAAACATATAAAGGGTACTTATCTAAATCAGTGATTCTCTACCAACTACAAACAAGAACATTCCACCCAACAATATGCTCTCTATCATAGAGGCCACTTGTGAGTCAGGGTTAGGGCTATGCATCCGCAATAGTGAAATACTATCAGTTACGTGTTTGGTTATAATTCGCTTGAAATAGTAATATATGGTGGTTTAGGAAAAACCTAGAGTGGACTGTGGAAAATTTTGGTTAATTGATTTTTATGGTGAAAATTGGTCATATGGATAACTATCTTTCATTATTTTTCTATTATTAACATACTACATAGTAGGGAGAGTACATTGTAAAATATGATATAGGCTATAGCAATAGGTTGAGTCTTGAGGAAATGTTTGTATGAAATTATAATACCAATAACTTAGAATACTGTATGAGGATGCATATGAAGTGTTTGTATAAATGAATGCATTAGATTTTTCATTCTTGCTCATTGTTCGGCACAAACTCTCTCTAGGCATTCCGCATTTATCTAAAACTATTTGTAACTATGTTTATCTCAATGTGTGACATGGTATTGATACTGCAATATCCACACAAGTATAGGCATGCATTTGAATGGAATTTTCTATATTAAAACTCATATAGGAATGTGAAATTGTAGCTTTGTGGGAAGAATTGCATTACTTAGACTTTGGATTATATTCTTTCTTGGAAATCTAGTATGATCGGTGGGACCTGGGTGCTCTGTGGAAACACACAAGCATGGGGATTTTGGAAACATGGTGCTAAAACAACGTGTTTCAACACCAACTTGTAAGTTGTGAGAATGATTTAAAAATGCCCAGGTAATTTATCCAAACTATGGGTAAGCTCAAAAACTTAAACAAAGTATACAGAACAACTAATCTACTCCAATCACTCACCCAAACAATCAATCGTCGTGACTTGAAGCCTCTGCTATCCTGGAGGGTCGAGGCTGGTTGGGCTCTATCACTAATGACACTTGTGCGTGGAAACACAAAAGCAATGAGAATTGAGAAACACGGTGTTGAAACACCGTGTTTCAGCACCAGCTTGTGACAATGCTTTAATAACGCCATTAGCTCAACAACTTAAATATAGAACTACTAATCTACTCCAATCACTAACCCAAACAATCACTCGTCATGACTTGAAGCCTCTTCTATCCTGGAGGCTGGGTGGGCTCTATCACTGATCAGGATGATACTTGTTCGTGGAAACACACAAGCAATGAGAATTTGGAAAATGGTGTTGAAACACCTTGTTTCAGCACTAGCTTGTGAGAATGATTTAAAAATGACTAGGTAATTTATTCAAATTGTGGGTAAGCTCAAAAACATAAATGCAAAAGTACTGATCTACTCCAATCACTAACCCAAACAATCACTCGTCATGACATGAAGCCTCTGCTATCCTGGAGGCTGGGTGGGCTCTATCACTGATCAGGATGACACTTGTGTGGTGTGCATGGAAACACACAAGAAATCAACATTGGGAAAACAATGTTGAAACACCGTGTTTCAACACTAGCTTGTGAGAATGATTTGAAAATGCCCAGGTAATTTATCCAAACTGTAGTCTGTGAGTAAGCTTAAAAACTTAAACAAAGAACTATTGATCTACTCCAATTGGAAATCACTAACCCAAACAATCACTCATCATGACTTGAAGCCTCTATTATCTCGGAGGCTGGGTGGGCTCTATCACTGATCAGGATGACACTTGTGCGACGTGGGTGGAAACACACAAGTAATGAGCATTGGGAAACACAGTGATGAAACACGTGTTGAAATATTGTGTTTCAACACCAGCTTTTGAGAATGATTTAAAAACACCCAGGTAGTTTATCCAAACTGTGCGTAAGCTCAAAAAATTAAATACGTTACACATAACTATTGATCTACTCCAATCACTTACCCAAACAATCACTCATCGTGACCTGAAGCATCTTCTATCCTGGAGATTCGGTGGGATCTATCACAGATAAGGATAATCCCTACTAGCATATGCACTTAATGAATTACCAAAACAACTCTACTACTGGTGGAGAGGAGAACCATGAGCCCATAAATGATAAGAAATTAATATTATCCCTGCACAACCTTGACAAATTTCAAAAGTTGCAGAGAGGGATCATAAGACACTTATGAACTACCTAATATGAAGGTGTTGCAGGGGCCAGGCTAGCAACCAGAAACATTGACACAGAGTGACCAAGAAGATGGAAAGAACTCAATGCTTTTCCTTCCTGTAATTTGCAAATTTTGACAATAGAATTTTGAGTTGGAACTTGGCCTTTGAATATTTCCAGCTAGGTGTGGTTGAAGATTTCAAGTCGAACCGCTTGGATCTATTAATATTGTGAATCACCATCTAATTGGGGCAAAATTTTCCGACACCCATGACAGAATTTATGTAAAAACTCCAAATCGGTGGGTGAAAAAACCCTAAGGCCAATGGCCATTCCCAAATTGAGGTGAATCATCGTCCTTGGCCTTGTGAAAAATCTAAAATTGTGGGCGAAAACCTTGGAAGATCAATGGCTACTCCCAGAAATTGGGGGAAAGGGAGGATGACTGTCATTTTTCCAAGGCGAAAATGTAATTAATATTTAAATTTAGACTGTAATTTTTGGGATAAATATATAATTAATATTGTTTTAAAAATAAAGGGGAGGCGAATTGGGATTAATATGGGTTTTTTTATAATATATAAAATTTGCCCTGCCAAAATTTGAAGGGGCTAGATTTTGCCCCTAAACTTTTCTATGGTACTACTATCAAGATCAAAAGATAATTTGATAGGTCAATATCAAATACCTCATACTTAAGACTCAAAGTTACAAGATACAATCGAAATCAACCCCGAAGAAATTATGTGTGGAGTTTTATTCATAACAAATGTTTTTCATTACAGAATCTTTGACAGTCATTTATATGGCTATAAATACTCCGTGGTCATACAAGAAAAATATTTTGGAAGAATACAAGAAGAAAAATCAAGAACTCATCCTTGTACCCAATTGAGAGACTCAAGCATAAAGCTATCAGAAATGGTGTAGAAGAATAGAAAGAGTGGAGAAGATGGGGATCTATTTTCTTTGATCAGAAACTTGGCTGAGTATTCATGGTTGTACCTTATTCTTCCTCTGATCTTTTTCCCTGCCCCTCCAACAATTTTGATTTTTTTTTTTATGATCCCCCTCTTCTCTTTTTAAGATGAGATTTTATAACTTACTTGAGTAATTAGGGTTTTTTCCGTTCTTGAAATTCCCGTACACTTCTCTTTTTGAAACACATTCTTTAATTATTTATTAATTTAAGTACTTATGAATTAATTCACATTATTACCATACGATAAATTTTAAATGGTTCCTTTTCATTTTTTAATAAAATTTTTAAATAAACTTTTATTTTCAAAATTCAATTAAATTCCCTTTTAAAGAGGGGGACCGTGTTTTAATTTTATGGAAATTACGATAAACCTTTTAGCCATAGAAATCACTTCATATGTGATCTTCATCATCCTAGATTTCCAACGATATAAAGTTTCCATAAATCCATCGTCCAGATCTCAACATATGAATTCGTGAATATGAGTTGTCACAGAGGCCCATTAAACATGAAGCTGAATGATTTTAATTTCTAGGAAACATGTGGAAACTTTCATCACTTGAAACATGTACCATCATATTTTACATCGAAAAACATTTCTAATAGTATAAATTATGTGCCATTCCAATACCAAGAGCTCAATTTATCGCCTACGCAAGATTGACACTCAACCACCGTCGATCAAAATTGATGGGAAAATCTCATCCCTTGGATGAATTTTGTCCTTCCTTTAGTAATTTCAACTTTTCTGCATGAATATTATCCCACATGCATGGGAATAGGAAATAATTAGTGGCATATAATGTTAAGTGTAACATATAATTGACAAGAAACAAAAAAGAGAGGAGATAATGGAGCTTGGAGGATTTGACCCATAGAAAATTGTTGAATAAAATAATAATTATTCATGCCAGGTCAACCACCAATCTCCTGAGTCAACACTGATGAGTCACCATGTTGATGCACCAACCGAATATTGCCATGTATCGCCACTGGTATACTTCCATATGTCCCCAATGATGAGATGCCACGTGTCTTCATATGACAAGTCAAAAATTTGCCATGTGTTTCCAAGAAGAGTGTGCCTTGTGTCACTCTCATAAACTTGCCATGTTACTCACTCATGAGTTTCCATATCGCACCATTCTCATGCTACCACTTGTCATTTTTTCACAGGTGTCCATGTGGGAGGGTTTAGTTGGTTTGGAAATTAAATAATTTAAAAGTGATTAAAGTAAGATGTTTAAAAGGGAGAGTGAACGAGAGTAGGAAAGAGGGGAACTGAGGGAGGTAGTTTGTAGGTGGAGGAAGTTAGGGGGAGGGATAAATGAGGGGATCATAGTTGGGGAGTGAAATAGGGTGAGGTGGGGAAGGGAAGTGAGGGGGAGGGGAAAATATAGGGAGTGGGTTAGATTAGGGTGACGTAGGGAATGGTGAGGGGAGAAATAAGGGGGGTGGAATTTCAGACTCGCGGGTGTGAGGGATGTGAGGGGGTTGGGAAGTATTATAGTTCAAGATTCTGAAAGGTATAAAAAGTTTAAGTATTATATAAAAAGGGAGGGAAGGTGAGTGAGTAGAGTGTCAGGTTGGGGAGTGATGTGAGTACGAGAGTCTGAAAGGACTTCGAATTTTTTTGAAGTATAGAGTGGTGAGGGGGTGAGTGGGGGATGAGTATTTTTTATTTTTTTCTAAGTGTGGGATATAAAGTGAGAGGAATGGAGGGGTAAGAAAGAAAGATTTAGAAAATAAGACTAAGTATAGGAAGAGGGGAAAAAGAGATGCGACAAAAGTGGAGAATTATGGTGGGTGCCTGCAAGAGATAAATGTTTATGGGTTTTGAACTCGACATAAATTAAGAATATGGTCTTGGGCCCAAGAAAATGTGGATATACTTATGAACAATTAGCCTTATTCCACATGAAAAAGGCATCATTTTTCGCTTAAACTTTAAACCTGAATATCTTGAGCATACAAACTTGGATTTTCAATCCAAAAAATGAGTGCCAAAGCTGAGATTGACGAATTTTCATATTCCGATAACATTTTTTTATTAATCTAAGAGTGGAAAATATAGTTGACCAAATTTTGGTCAACAAGTACTGAGGGGTTTCCGACAAATTCTTACCTTGGAGAAAAAAGATTTTGTAAAACAATTTTATAATATAAATAATTAATGTATTTTTATTTTCACTTGCTAATTAAAAATTCACTACTGTAATGTATTAAATAATAATAATACATTAAAAATGACCCCTATTTTACTCTATCTTTTGGGCTTGAGTTTCTCTCTAACCCACTCCCACCTTAGAAACCTAAAATCAATTAAATAATCACCTACTATACTATAATAAGGTATAATATTTGAATCCTTAAAAAATACCATGGGTCTCACATATTTCCACCCCTTACCCACCCTTCTCCTCATCTCACCGCCTCCACCTTCGCCTCTCTTACACCACACCCTCATACCCACTTCCCTTTGTCTCACGTATATCCTCCTCTTCTCACCCCTCTCCCTTTTCCACCCATACCCATCCACCTTCCCTCTTTGCTCACCTCCTCTCCTAGCCCCTTCATTCCCTACACCCCCTCTACCTGTCATACCCACCTTCCCATATCCCACCACATCCCCTCTTTCCCTCTGCCCAACCCTCACCACCTTTCCTCCTCTTTAGTGCCCCCTTCATCCCGCCTCACCCTCCCCCTTGATTCCTTCCTCCTATCCTTCATTCCCGCCACTCCCCCTCCCCTACCAGTCTACCCTTCATTGTTTATCACCTCCTCCCCCTTTCCCCCTCTCACCCCACCCCCTCGTGCCCACCTCTCTTGGTATCACCTATCTCCCTCTCTTCTTCGTCCTCACCCTTTTCCTCCCATGCCCATCCACATTCCATTTCTTATCACCTTCTCTCCCAATCCTCTAATGGATTTTCCCTCCTTTAGTTCAATCCCACTACTCCTCTTCCCCTACCCAGTGGCCCACTTCCTCTTCTCACTTCCATATCCCACCACATCCTCTCTTCCCATCTAGCCATTCTTTGCTCCTCCTCCCCCTTCATCTTGCCACCCCGTGCCCCTTGGCTCCTCCCTCCTTTCCTTTATAGAGGATTCACCTCTTCTCACCTCCTCCCCCTTTTCTCCTCCAACCCCACCCTTTCATGCTTTCCTTTCTCGGTCTCACATATCTCCCTCTATTATTTATCTCTTCCTCACCTCCTCTCCTCCTCACGCTCCCCCTCCCCCTTGGATTATTCATATTTTCGTCTACCTACATCCCCATCTTCCCCTGGCCACCAATTCCCTCTTCCATTGTTCCCTTTCCTCTACCCTAAACACCTTCATGCCAAGGCCATATCCCTCCACCCTTTGAGAGAGAGAGAGAGAGAGAGATATGAAGGAGTTTTTATGAGGGAGAGGCTTGGGGAGGGAGGGAGCGATTGAAAAAGAGAGTAAGGGAGAGGGAGGAAGGTGGATAAATGGGGGGTGGAAGAGAGAGAGAGGGGGGGTGAAGGAAAGGGGGGTATATACGCACACACACACACACACACACACACACACACACAAACACACAAACATAGAGAGGGAGAGAGGGAAAGAAGGAGGAGAGATATATGGGAGACAAAATGTGAGGAGGAGAGAGAGAGAGAGAGAGAGATTTCATGTTAAAAAAAACACATGCGCATTCGTGTTCCTAATAACGCGTTAGTGCTTTAGGAACATGTGCACATTCCTAAAGCGTGCATACATTATTTTTATTTCAATTTTTTTTGGAACGTGCACGCGTTCTTGGGAACTTGCCTACTTGGCTTGTTGAGTGGAGGTTTGGGGTTTGTCGAACCTGTCACATCAGGAATGCGTGTGTGCTCCTAGAAACATGCATGCATTCCTGCGAGTGCATGTTCTTAGAAACATGCATGCATTCCTGCGAGGGTGCGTTCCTACTCACCCCATTGCCACTTTATCGTCCACCAACTTCGTGCATTCACCCATACCTTATATTTTGTTGGAAAGATAAGATTCACCCAACTTCATGCATTCACCCATACCTTATATTTTGTTTGAAAAATACGATTCCAATGTTAGAAAAAATCATTTTTGACATATCTATTCACAATTTCTATGAATAAAAGTTATATATTAGAAAAACTAACTCAATTTCCTAAGTTTCATCTCCTTACACCATATTCAATTATTTTATTTTTTTTCAAGTTTTCATTGCCACTAACCCATCATGAGAGACCATCATTAACTTACACTAGCCCACTTATTTTTATTTATTAATTAATATGTCATATTGAATGATATTTTTTTAAATATTTCATTTAAAAATATTTTTAATATTTAGATATATAAAAAATCTAGAAAAAAAATGAATATAACTTATAATTAAGTTACAAGTGAGATGATGGAAGGTTGAAATGGCACTAATAAGGATGAATCCCACTCAAAAAAATGACCAAGGTGATATAATGAATTTTAATGACTCTGCTCTTTACGATATATTGCTAGTGTTCGTTTTTCCCAGTACGATATAAGAATAAGAATTTGTGGCATTACAATTATGTGTGTTCACTTATTTTGCATTCTATGCTAATTTAAATGCCAGATATCCATTGTTCGAGTGTCCCATGTATATTGGTAACCTGAATTTATTTCCGTGACCGTAAGTAGGAAAACGATGCTCAATTCACGACTCTACAATTAGTTCAAATTTCTCCGTTGTTGCCCATTAATACCCCAATGTTCCCCATTTTTACTAAAATATCGTTACCAAGTTCTTGGTTGAGCTATCAAAGGTCAGCTCCTGATCAATTTGAAGAATTCCATGTTTTAATTTCAGTTGTTTGTAGAAGCTATTGACAAAGATAAATGAAGTGTTCTGATCCAGAAATACGTTCGGGTTCTGCGTTGACGACGAGGTCGGAGATGGACAAACTTTCTTCAACCTCACCACTAATGCGGGATCCATAGTAGGATCCGGTTTCCACTTCCTTGAAAACTGAATACTCTATCGCTAAAGAAACTGCAGAGAGAGTTCCTCACCGTATGCACGGCTGGAGTTGAACCCAAAAGAAAATATTAGCTTCTCTTCATCTTTGTATATGAAAATAAACAATACAATTACATAAGTATCCTTTAAATTCACTTAATTAAAAATTAAATAGCTTGTACCTAAATTAAGTGGATGTAAAATATTAATAATACTAATCGAGTAGAGTGGCCATATATGCGATGTTCAAAACTTTGGCCGAGAATGTTGCAGGTGCGTCAGAAATGAGTGAACTGGGACCAGGTAAATCCACATCGTTTATTGAAGAAATCCTTCCATCTCTTCTTCCAGTTCTGTATTGTCGCCCACCTCCCTATCAAAGTTTCAACCAAGTTAGTATATTTCTGTTATTGCATCCAGTGAATCCAAGTGTTCTTTATAAAAAATTTAAATCTGTGTGGCTATTTAATAGATATCGATTAACATATGTTAGTTATAAACTCAACAACATATCACTGTATACTCCAACGGTTATGGCCAATTGTACCAGTTATTATTATGTTTCTTGATTCAATTGTTATGTTTCTCGCCTATAAGGTTTAGCCTATCATCTAATACATGTGCGCTCTAGAAATTTTGGTTCCCATCCTATCTTCTCTGTATTATCTTCTTCATTTCTTATTTTGTCATGGTATCAGAGCACGGGAGGTAAGACTCTTTACAAATCTTGGAGAGCAGTCTGCTTAAAAGAATGTTGGAGACATCACAGTGCATGAAGACAACCCTGAAAAAGGATGAAACATTTAAAGATATTCAAAATTCCTTATTCATGAGGAAAATACAGTCGTAGAAGAGAAGAAGCTGCAACAACCATTGGATCGGTCACGGGAAAAGATCTGGGCCATTAGATCAAGACCAAACAGATCAAGGAGCACGCAGAAGGAGAACAGATCTCAGTCATCGGATCTAAGTAAGTGGATCGACATTCATTGGATCCAGATAAGTCTCACATTGTTTAAACCTTAGCGAGATGAGTCTCCTGAAGTCCCGAAGTGAATCAGGACTATCCATTTGCAAAGGATGTGTGTCAATGGATCCTTGAGTCTGGAGGGTAAGCACTCCGGGAGGAAGCAAGTGGTAAATCTCATGAGATGCTCGAAGCTCTGAAGAGTGGAGAAAACCGTCGGTGGAAAGGCCACGTGGAAGTAGATCGAAAGAGGTCCGGATACCCGAAGGATTGGGAGCCGGAGTTAATCCAAGTCATTGATCGCACAATGGACATGTGGAAGGGGATCCTGCACTCCAGAGGATAACTATTTCGAAATAAACTTAGAGGTCTGAAGAAAGAACTTCCACAGGTCCGAAGCCCAGAGTTCATATGGACCATCCATCAACGAGGACACGTGGCTCTATAACTCTTAATTCGGAGGATTAACACTCCAGAGGGTTTATGTAGTGAAGAAGGTGTCGGAGCCAAAGAAGATTTGAACCGTTGAAGGTTTTGGACACGTGTCGACAGATCTGACACTCCTAAAGGTTAAAAATTCATAGGTTTGTGGTGTTTTGCACCTTGGAACTCCGAAAGCCTAGTATTCCAAAGTATATCTCAACCCTTGATCTCGTTGGACATGTGGACAAAGGATCTGCCACTTTACTGGTTCGATGTTCGGGGAGAACACGGTGCAATGTTGTGTGGACTTCTGAAGGCATGAAGGTCGAATTAAATCTTAGCCGTGTAATCGAGAGGACACGTGGAGGTTGATATCGTCACTTTAGAGATTCAACACTCCGGAGGATAGCGCGTGTTAGTATATGAGAACTCCCAAAGGTCGGAGTCCCAAAACAGATCTCAGTCACTGGTTTGTCAAGGTCTGAGGACCATTGATCTTTGAAATCCTGAAGTCCATAAATATTATGAGTCGTAGATATGGACGGGTAATTGAGACTGTCGATCAATTTGTTAGTTCGCAACTTCGGAGGAACGTATGTTTTTTCGTACTGAAGTGCCTGGAGCTCCCGATGTAGCACCTTTTTGGGCTAGCACCTTGTTTTCAGCCCTTGGTCATATGAGGATGTAACACAAAAATTTCTTTTCATTTAAATGAAATAAGTCTTGGGTCGCAAGTAAACTCAGATAGCTGGATTCCACCATTAAGAGGGGATACAATCGATAAATAATAGAGCTCGGAGTTCTGACCCTATAGATCTCATGATCGGATAGTCAGATCTAGCAAGATCAGAGCTAAAGAAGTGGTTTGGCCCGTGTTTTTCGGCCCGAAGTCACGCAGAGGATTTCTAGGACCTGGATTTATGCGTAGGAAAAAGGAAGAGGACTTGTTTTCTTACATATATCAGAGGTATTTTTCATCCTTGAGAAAAAGCATGAACAATACTACTTGTTTGTTTTCTATTCTAATTTATTTTTACAAAAATGGTCACCTCTAACCATTTAGGACCAACACAAGGGCTAATTCTTCTTGGAAAGAACTATGAATTTTGGTCTCTCAAAATGAGATCCTTCTTACAAGCACAGGAGTGTTGGGATCCAATAGATCTTGGCTATGTGGAACTAGATCCAGTAGACCTAGCTACCATGAACAATCAAGAGAAAGATGCTCAAGAAGAAAAGAGGAAAAGAGAGAATAAGGCACAGTTTTGGATA
This sequence comes from Picea engelmannii, assembly GCA_009831015.1. Lineage (NCBI taxonomy): Eukaryota > Viridiplantae > Streptophyta > Pinopsida > Pinales > Pinaceae > Picea > Picea engelmannii. The sequence goes on from ML787508.1 coordinate 484,338, forward strand.
TAGAACTCAGTGGATGACTCGATTTTCTAAAAAATCACAAGTGATTTTACTTCAAAATAGGCTTGGGACTTCCTACAAACAACTTACCAGGGAAATGATAGGGTCAAAACAATTAAGTTGCAGACCTTGAGGATGCATTTTGAGACTTTAAAAATGACAGAGTTTGAAAACATTGATCAATTTATGACCAGATTAATGGGAATTGTAAACCAGATTAGGTTTGTTAGAAAAATAGGACCAATGATTAATTAAATAAAACAAATATGGAAACAAAACACAGAAGATACACAATACAATAGAGACACAGATTTATGTGGTTCACCCAGTGTGGGCTACGTCCACCAGAGAAATTTCCAGGTCCTTCTGTTATTATTATCCAACAAATGAAGGGATACAACCTATAGAAAAACCCATTGTAACTTCCTCTTCTTTCTCTCACAGTCTCCTCTCTCAGAATACAATACTCACCATAATGCATAGCCGCAGTACATTTCCCTCATAACAGAGGGTTTCCTTCTAGGGCAAAAAACCCTAACATAATTTCTACCATTAGATCTACAACCTTATAATGAATGGTCCATATTTACAATGAAATTACAATACACATTTACAAGGAAATTTTTCCTTCGAGGGATTCACCCTCGAACCCTCGTCGGGGGCCCGCTTGCCCCCAGACCCCGTAGAAGGGGTACCTCCCCTCTGCACTCTCCCGCGTGGAAGAGTGTACATACTTCTGGGGTGTAAAGTCTTCATGGGTTATAAACACAGTTGAACGCAAGGATCTCTGAATCAGGAATATAATCAAGCTCCACAACCAACAATCTCCCACTTGGAGACTGATATCAACAACTCCACTGCTGTTGTATATGCTGGACTCTGAACCTTCTTGGACCTAGAAAATTTCTCATCTTCATATTCATTCTTGAAGATCAATTGAAACTGAGAAGGAATTCAGTTTCTCTCTGGTTACTCACTTTGTTAACATGTTTGCGGGATTCTGGCTAATGTGTATATTTTCCAACTTCAAATGTCCATCTTCCAAGGAAAATCATATGAAGTGGTTCCTCAACTGTATATGCTTAGTTTTCGAATGGAAGGATGAGTTCTTTGCAATATGAATTGCATTCTCACTGTTAAAGTACAACCTGCTATTCTCTTGCTTCTTTCCCAATTCCTCCATAAACCTTTGTAACCAAATCATCTCTTTACTAGCCTCTGTAGTAGCAACATACTCTGCCTCTGTTGTTTAAAGTGAAACAACCTTTTGAAGTTTCAAAATCCAACTTACTGTTGTTCCACCTATAGTAAAAACATACCCTGTGGTGCTCCTCCTGTTGTCTTTATCACCTTCCATATCTGAATCAACACATCCCTGTAGAAAAGTGTCTAAACCTCAAAAACATAATGCATGAGTAGAAGTACCTCTCAAATACCTGAGAATCCACTTTACTTCCTCCCAATGTTCTTTACTTGGATTGTTCATATACCTTCTCACAACTCCCATTGCATGTGCAATATCTAGTCTTGTGCAAACCATTGCATACATCAAGCTACCAACTGTTGATGAATAAGGGACCCTGGACATGTATTTTATCTCCTCCTGTGTCTCGAGACAGATTTCCTTAGTTAATTTGAAATGTTTTGACAAAGGTGTACTAACTGGTTTTGAATTCTTCATTCTAAACCTCTCCAACACCTTATCTGTGTACTCACCCTGAGACAATGTCAATTTGTGATTTTTCGTGTCTCTTATTATTCTCATGCCAAGAATTTTCTTTGCAGCACCCAAATCCTTCATCGCAAATGAATTGGCTAATTTATTCTTGAGCATATTTATATCCTGCATATTAGACCCTGCAACAAGCATGTCATTTACCTACAATAGCAAGATAATATAACTTCCATTTTCTAGCCTTTTAAAATAGCCGCAATACATTTCCCTCATAACAGAGGGTTGCCTTCTAGGGAAAAAAACCCTAACATAATTTCTACCGTTAGATATGAAACCTTATAATGAACAGTCCAGATTTACAATGAAATTACAATATACATTTACAAGGAAATTTTTCCTTTGGGGGCTTCGGCCCTGAACCCCCCAGCCAGGGGGATAGCCCCCCTGGACCCCGAAGAGGGGCTACCTCCCCTCTGCACTCCTCCGCGTGGAAGAGTGTACATACTTCCAGGGTGTAAAGTCTTCATGGGTTATAAACATGGCTGAAAGCAAGGACCTCTGAATCAGGAAGATAATCTGATGCAGGAGCATCGCCAACATCAAGTGAGCTAGCATGGAAGAGAAGGACAGTTGGGCAAGCGCCAACGCAAATTTTGAAATTTCCTTGAAGTTGTTGCGCAAATATTAAATGAGTCATTAAGAAGAAGTGCACTTGTGTAATGTAAACGGACCTTGAGCGATTCCCTCACGTTCTTAGTAGGTAGAAGGCATTTAAAGTTGTTAATGCAGGTAGATAGAATTTAATTCTAGATTAGACTGTTTGAGAGTGCAAGAGGGAAACGGGATATAGACACCCTCATTGTGTATTGTAACATTATGGAAGAGAGAGCATAGCAGAGCATGAAGAGAGCTGTGTAAGAACACCCATGTATAGATATTTGGATTAATAGAAAGAGGTTGATTCGAATTCATGGTTTTGTGTTGTTCTCTGTGTATTGATGCTGAATGATATGCTCATGAATGTTTGCTTCCTGTTATACATTTGCTTTATATGTTGTGTATATGATTTCATGTTTAAGTTAAAGTCTGAAGGGAAGTAGGAATGAGTTTCAATTGTTTCTCTATCTGAGCCAAGGGTTCCTACAAGGAGTGCAGTTGAAGTGTCCGCAAGGAGTGCGTTGACAGAAGGGTTCAGATAGGGTATCTTTTGTTCTCATTCATCCAGAAGTGCAGTTGGGCACAAGAGCTATGCAAGGAGTGCGCAGGCCAAGCTAACCCTCAGAGTTGTGAATCTGAGAAAAATATTTAGAGACTGCTGCTATGGGTGTGCGCAGAGTTGAAAGGATTCATCACTGGGAAGTGACTGAAAGTTGCCGCAAGGAGTGCGCGCAAGAGTCTTCTTTAAGACTCAGAGTTACAAGAAAGCTCAGGAAGGATAAGGCCTTCGAGATTTGCTAAAGGACAGCGCAGGGAAGTTGTGAATGGAAGTGTATGAGAAGTGTCGTAAGTTTGCGACATAGGTGGACAAGTTTTGCGGAGGAACACTTGGTCATTCGGAGAAATCGCCAAGGGAGGAAGGACGGACGGT
>ML787508.1:487647-529435 GCA_009831015.1 Picea engelmannii
GTGAATGGAAGTGTATGAGAAGTGTCGTAAGTTTGCGACATAGGTGGACAAGTTTTGCGGAGGAACACTTGGTCATTCGGAGAAATCGCCAAGGGAGGAAGGACGGACGGTCGAAATTCTTTGAAGAGATTTCGCGAAATTTCGTGAGCCGTCAGATCCCAGGAAGGAGCTGGGAGGTTACGGAATAAGTGTCAAAGGTTCAAAGCTTAGGAGGGACAGGACCGTAGATCCGAGCCACAAGGGCCGTTAGATCTGCTCGTGGATTTCCATATTGGGTTTTCGTGGATTGAAGTCCCGAAAACATTACAATGGGAATTGCAAAATCGCGATACGTGATATCTCGATGGCTAATAGAACAGTGTGGGCCACAAAGGTCATTGGAGTGGATAGGTGGTACACCTTTTCGGGGTTTCGTGGAAAGAAGTCTCGAAGTAATTGCATCAGGATTCGCGATATTGCGAACCCCGAAGTGCTGATGGAGTGAAGTGACGTGAAGGGTCAAATTCGCGCGTGTATTGGAGTTTCGGCGAANAGGGGGTCGAAAAAACAAGTTTCTTGACACAGCGAGTGCCAAAATCACGATAGGGAAAACCCCAATGGAAAAATGTCAGCATTGACTGTTGTCGGGTTTCGGGGATTTGAGAGTCAATCGCTCGACCACTGACCTCGCGAAGTTGCGAAGTCCGATCTCCCGACTGTAAAGAGGAGATCCCGTGGAGAGTTTGTTGTGGGTGGAGATTTCCCGATAGGGAAATAGAAGAACCGTTGGGAGTTCTTCGGGTTGAGGAAGGAGGAAAGATCATATGTGCACGCCGACCTTCCGACCTACGGGTTGCATAGGGAGGGCGTATACATCAGTTTGGTATCAGAGCACAAAAAGGTTCTTTTCTTTCTGTAGCAGAGAAAGATAATTCACCATGCTGCCAAGGAGAAGGGACATGCAGACATCCGATCCACCAGAGGATAGGGAAATGTCGAGAAGAAGAGGCAAGAAGATGACAGATACAGCTATGGAGAGAGAGATGTGTGATCTACGAGCTAGACTCGAAGACATGGAGACAACGCAAAGACGCGCAGTCGGTGCGGGGGATCTTAGTGATTCCAAGAGTGAAGTTGAGGCTGAGCATGAGGAAGAAGTTGCAGCTGAAGATGCATCAAACGAACATTTGATCAGAGCTATTTCCAGAATGGGTGCAAGGGAAAAGATGGAAATTCCAGTTTATGAGAGAAACTTGGATGCAGAGGAGATTCTAGACTCGATTAGAGCTCTAGACACATACTTTGACTATGAATATGTTGAAGAAGACAAAAAAGTCAAGCATGCTGTCACAAGATTGAAGGGATATGCAACATTGTGGTGGGATGAACTACAGGCTGACAAATGCTGCAAGGGTAAGCAGAAGATCAAGAGCTGGGATAGAATGATCGCGAAGCTGAAGGCCAAATTCATCCCCAAGGATTATCAAATTACTCTGTTCAGGAGAATGAAGAACCTGAGATAGAAGTTGATGACAGTGAAAGAATACACTGAGGAATTCTACAGGCTGAACATCAGGGTAGGTCATCGGGAGAGTGATGATGAAAAAGTTGTCAGATACATGAATGTCCTGAGATATGATATCCAGGATGAGATGAGCATGGTAACCATCCGAACGATGGAAGATGCTTATCAAATGTCTTTGAAAGCATAAGAGAAGCTGAGCCAAAAGCAGAGTCAGAGGGGCCGAGGCAAAAGTTAGCCTAGAGGCAAGTCGGCTTCCCAAGACAAATATCAGAAGCCCAAGGAAGACTGGAAGAAACCTCAGACTCGAACTGAGAGAGGTGGAGCCTCACAGCGAGGGAAATATGCTGAACAATGAGGGCAACATACTGAGTAAAGAGGAGACTATGCTGACAACAACACTTTTCCTCGTACTAGAGGTAGAGGAAGAGGAAGAGGTGGAGTAATTACATGCTTCACATGTGGAAAGAATGGGCACAAGTCTTATGAGTGTCCAGATAAGAAGAAGGAAAGTGAAGATGCTCATATCGCCGAAGAACAGATGGGGGATGTTGAGGCAGAAGACGTTGAAGGTGGAATATTGTTGATGATGTGAAAAGTCCTTTTGACACCAGAGAAGGAGGTGGAGAGTTCAGTCCAAAGGACCGGACTTTTCAGGAATTCTTGCAAAACCAAGGACAGGGTATGCAAGGTCATTGTATAAAGTGGTAGCACAGATAATATCGTTTCTACAGAGATGGTAGAGAAGCTGGAGATGGAGACGACTGATCATCCAAGCCCATACAGAGTTTCATGGCTACAAAAAGGACACCAGGTAACTGTCACTAAACAATGTTTAGTTGAATTCAAGATAGGAGGATATAATGATAAGATATTATGTGATGTCATTCCTATGGATGTTTGTCATCTATTGCTGGGTATACCATGGAAATATGATAGGAATGTGATTCATGATGGGAGAATGAATACATACACCCTAGAGAAGAATGGGAGGACACACATGTTGCTTCCAATTAAGGATAAGGAGGTGAAGCCGGAGGTAAGAAACACTGTACTTCTCATGAGTGGGAAGGAAATTCTTACAGAGGTTAAGAAGAAGGAGGATCCATAGTTTATTGTGGTAAGAAAACCGAGGATTGTTTTGACTAACAGAAGGATAGATGATTTACCAGAAGAAGTTCAGGAACTGTTGGAAGAGTTCGCTGACATAGTAGTGGACGAATTACCTCGTTCATTGCCACCGATCAGGAGTGTGAGTCACCATATTGATCTCATACCAGGAGCCAGTTTTCCAAACAAAGCCGCATATAGATTGATGCCGCAAGAGAATGAGGAGGTTAAAAGGCAAGTCCAGGAGTTGTTGGACAAAGGATTGGTCAGGGAAAGCTTGAGTCCATGTGCTGTTCCAACAGTACTTAGTCCGAAGAAAGACGGAGGCTGTAGAATGTGTGCTGACTCGAGGGTGATCAACAAGATAACCATCAGGTACAAATTTCCATTTCCAAGGATGGATGATCTGATGTATTGCTTGAGTGGAGCAAAGTATTTTTCAAAGATTGATTTGAAAAGCGGTTATCACCAGATCCGCATGAGAGAAGGTGATGAATGGAAAACAACATTCAAAACCATCGAAGGGTTGTATGAATGGCTTGTTATGTCGTTTGGCTTAATGAATGTGCCGAGTACCTTCATGAGGTTGATGAACGAAGTCCTGAGGGATTTCATCGGGAAATTTATCATTGTGTACTTGGATGACATACTGGTTTAATGTAAAACAGTGGCAGAGCATATGAAGCATTTGGCTATAGTGATGCAGAAATTGTAGCAGGAGAAGCTGTTGATAAACATGAAGAAGTCCTCATTCATGAAGACAGAGCTCATTTATTTGGGGTTTGTTATTTCGGCAAATGAGTTGAGGATGGATCTAGATAAGGTGGAGGAAATCAAGAATTGGCCATCACCGAAAAATATTTTTGAGGTGAGAAGGTTTCACGGATTGGCTAGTTTCTACCGAAAGTTCATTAGGAATTTCAGTGGAATTAGTGCAGCGATGATGGATACAATGAATAAAAGACACAAGTATTTTCACTGGATAGAGGAGGCTGAGAAGAGTTTTAATCTGTTGAAGAGGAAGATTACGGAACAACCAGTTTTGGTGTTGTCGGATTTCCAGAAAACATTTCAGGTGAAATGCAATGCAAGTGGATTTGCAATTGGGGCATTCTTGAGTCAAGAAGACATGCCAATAGCATATTTCAGCAAGAAGTTGAATGAAGCGAAAGTGAAATGCTCCACTTATGATAAGGAGTTTTATGTTATTGTACAAGCATTAAAGAAATGGAGGCATTACTTGATCCCAAAAGAGTTTGTCTTGTACAGTGACAATCATGCACTGCATTTTGTGACTCAATAGGAGAAGTTGAATCAGAGGCATGTCAAATGGATTGAGTACATGCAGAATTTCACTTTTGTGATCAAACATAGTTTTGGTACTACTAACAAAGTTGTTTATGCTTTGAGCAGGAAGTGTTTGTTGTTGCAGGAGTTCAAAGTCAAAACGTTGGGTTTTGATGATTTCAGGAACATGTACACTGATGATCGGGATTTTAAGGAAGTGTATGAAGCAGCTGAGAATCCAATTCTCAAAGACAAAAGCCAATGGATAGAATACATTATCCAGGAAGGATTACTGTTCAAGGGTAATCAGCTGTGTATTCTGAAATGTTCCATGAGGGACAACTTGCTGAAGGAGAAACACAGTGGAGGATTGGCAGGTCACTTTGGTCATGACAAGATGTTTGCAAAGCTGAATGAGTCATATTTTTGGTTGGGAATGTGAGTAGACATCAAGATATTCGTGGAAAGATGCATAATTTTCCAGCATTCGAAGGGAAGAAAGAAGAATGTGGGATTCTATCAACCATTGCCCATACTAGAGAGGTCGTGGGATGCAATTAGCATGGATTTTGTATTGGGGTTGCCAAGAACACAAAGAGGTGTTGATTCAATCTTTGTGGTGGTGGATAGATTTTCCAAGATGGCACACTTCATTCCATGTCAGAAAACCAGTGACGCAACTCAGATTGCGAATCTGTTTTTCAAAGAGGTCATTCGACTTCATGGATTGCCGAGAAGCATAGTTTCGGATCGAGACACTAAATTCATAGGGCATTTTTGGAGGACCTTATGGAAGAAGCTGGGAACTAACTTGTCATTTAGGTCAGCTTATCATCCTCAGACGGATGGACAGACAGAGGTAGTGAACATAAGTCTGGGAGACTTTCTGAGAAGCTTGGTGATAGAACACCATAGCCAGTGGGACAACATATTACCGTAGGCAGAGTTTGCGTATAACGACTCAGTTAACAGGAGCACAGGACGGAGTCCATTTCAGGTTGTCTATGGCATGAAACCGAGAGGAATTTCTAAACTGGGGGATTCAGAATAGACCGTGACTAGGAGCACTAGTGCAGAAGAATTCGCAGAGGCGATGAAGGAACTTCACAGCCTGGTGAAGGAGCGACTGTTGAATTCGAGTCAAGAATATAAGCGTAGAGCAGATCAACATAGAAAACAACTTCAGTTTAAGGTTGGTGACTTGGTTCTGGCACATTTGAGGAAAGAAAGGTTCCCGAGGGGAACATATAATAAGTTGAAAATGAAGAAAATCGGGCCGTGTATGGTCTTGAAGAATTTTGGGGCGAATTCTTATGAGATTGAATTACCCGATGGGATCGGAATTTCTCCGATATTCAATATCTCGGATTTGTAACCATATAGAGCTGAAGAAGCAGAGACTGGAAATGAGCAGCCAGTGATCCAGTGGAAAAAGCAGATGCCAGTTGCAAAAAATCCGCAGATGGAGCGCATACTGGACAAAAGAGTGAGCAAGAGGACCAGGCGAAAGAAATACTTTGAGTATTTGGTCAAATGGAAGAACCATCCAGTTGAAGATGCTAGCTGGGAGAACGATGCAGAAATTTAGAGGCATGGATAGATCATGCACGAGCTCATGGACAGGATCCCATGAAAATTTTCAAGTGAGGGAGCATGATGGAGGAGCATTGCCAACATCAAGCGACCCAGTGCGGAAGCGAAGGACAGTTGGGCAAGTGCCAGCGCAAATTTTGAAATTTCCTTGAAGTTGTTGCACAAATCTTAAATGAGTCATTAAGAAGAAGCTCACTTGTGTAATGTAAATGGAACTTGAGCGATTCGCTCACATCCTTAGTAGGTAGAAGGCATTTAAAGTAGTTAATGCAGGTAGATAGAATTTAATTCTAGATTAGACTGTTTGAGAGCGTAAGAGGAAAACGAGATATAGACACCCTCATTGTGTATTGTAACATTATGGAAGAGAGAGCATACAGAGCATGCAGAGAGTTGTGTAAGAACACCCATGTATAGATATTTGGATTAATAGAAAGAGGTTGATTCAAATTCATGGTTTTGTGTTGTTCTCTATGTATTGATGCTGAATGATATGCTCATGAATGTTTGCTTCCTGTTATACATTTGCTTTATATGTTGTGTATATGATTTCATGTTTAAGTTAAAGTCTGAAGGGAAGTAGGAATGAGTTTCAATTGTTTCTCTATCTGAGCCAAGGGTTCCTGCAAGAAGTGTAGTTGAAGTGTCCGCAAGGAGTGCATTGACAGAAGGGTTCAGATAGGGTAGCTTTTGTTCTCATTCATCCAAAAGTGAAGTTGGGCACAGGAGCCGTGCAAGGAGTGCGCAGGCCAAGCTAACCCTCAGAGTTGTGAATCTGAGAAAAATATTTAGAGACTTCTGCTACTGGTGTGCGCAGAGTCGAAAGGATTCAGCACTGGGAAGTGTCTGAAAGTTGACGCAAGGAGTGCGTACAAGATTCTTCTTTAAGACTCGGATTTACAAGAAATCTCAAGAAGGATAAGGCCTTCAAGATTTGCTAAAGGACAGCGCAGGGAAGCTGTGACTGGAAGTGTATGAGAAGCGTCGTAAGTTTGTGTCACAGGTGGACAAGTTTCGCGGAGGAACACTCGGTCATTCGGAGAAATCGCCAAGGGAGGAAGGACGGACGATCGAAATTCTCTGAAGATATTTCATGAAATTCCGTGAGCCTTCAGATCTCAGTAAGGAGCAGGGAGGTTACAGCAAAAGTGTCGAAGGTTCAACGCTCAGGAAGGACAGGACCGTAGATCCGAGCCACAAGGGCCGTCGAATATGCTCATGGATTTCCGTATTGTTTTTTCGTGGATTGAAGTCTCGAAAACATTACAACGGGAATTGTGAAATCGCGATACGTGATATCCCAATGGCTAATAGAACAGTGTGGGCCACAAGGGTTAGTGAAGTGGACATGTGGCACACCTTTTCAGGGTTTCGTGGTGAGAAGTCCCGAAGTAATTGCATCAGGATTCACGATATTGCGAACCCCGAAGTGTCGATGGAGTGAAGTGACGTGAAGGGTCGAATTCACGCGTGTATCGGAGTTTCGGCGAATTGGGATTCAGGGGGGGGTTAGAAAAACAAGTTGCTTGAAAAATCGGGTGTCGAAATCGTGATAGGGAAAATCCCGATAGAAAAAGGTCAGCATTGACTATTGTTGGGTTTCGGGGATTCGAGAGTCAATTGCTCGACCACTGACCTCGCGAAGTCGTGAAGTCCGATCTCCCGACTGTAAAGAGGAGATCATGTGGAGAGTTTGTTATGGGTGCAGATTTCCTGATAGGGAAATAAAAGAATCGTTGGGAGTTCTTCAGGCCGAGGAAGGAGGAAATATCCTGTGTGCACGTCAACCTTCCGACCTATGGGTTGCGTAGGGATGGGGTATACATCATAATCATGCTCCACAACCAACAAGGTTGATTGGTGAAGACATCCCTGATCAAAGGATTATTGAGAAAGTCCTTAGAACTCTTCCAAAGAAATTTGAAATGGTTGTTAGAGCCATCCTTGAATCCAAGGATCCATCAAAATTTTCAAAAGATCAACTAATGGGCTCTCTGTTGACACATTAGACTAGACTACATCTATAAGATGAGTCAATATCCAACACCTTCAAGACTCAATTATTTTTCAGCAGAGGGAGAGGTAGAGGTAGAGGCAGAGGTTACAGAGGAGGAGGGAGAAGTCCAAGAAACAATCACACAAGTGAAGGTCACACACATCAAAACCAGAATCAAAATTTCCAGCCTTAAAGAGGCAGAGGGAGGAGATCAAATGACAAAGCAAGCATACAATGCTATTACTGCAAAAAGTATGGGCACTATGAATCTGAATGCTGTAATAAGCAACCAGATCAACACTCAGGTAGAGTACATGTCTCAAATCATGAAGGAGACACCTCAGAGGGGATTTTTCCCTCATGTCACAAAACAGAAGAACAAGACAAGGACCTCTGGTTGCTGGACAATGGATGCAACAATCACATGACAGGTAACAAATATTTACTTTCATGTAAAGAAAGACATAAATGATGTCTATCATGTTCCAGATCTGAAACATAATCTCTTAAATGTAGGACAGTTAGTTGAAAATGGCTACAAGGTACTTTTTGAAGGAGGATCATGTAGGATATATGACAAACCTCCCAGCAGAAAATTGTTTTATGAAATCCACATGACTAGGAATAGAATGTTTCCCTTGACCCTTAGAACTGCAAATCTAATCCAATCTTATCCACAAAGTGCATCTACCCGCAATGAAACTATGATTTGGGATGAAATATTTGGACATCTACCTTTTTAGAGTCTAAGCCTTCTACGGAAGAACTCCATGGTCAAAGGTCTACCTATCTTCAAAGAGAAAAATCCCCCATGTGAGTATTGCATTCTTGGAAAACATAAGAGAACCAGCTTTCCATAGTCCTCCACTCATGCCAAACAACACTTAGAGTTGGTTCAAACTGACCTATGTGGACCAATCCATACAAAGTCAATAGGTGGTAGATTTTATTTCCTAACATTTATTCATGACTTTAGTAGGAAAATATGGATCTATTTCCTCAGACAAAAGTCTGAAACCTTTGCAAAGTTCAAGGAATTCAAGGATGAAGTTGAAAAATAGAGTGGGAAATATGTGAAGATTCTAAGGTCAGATGGAGGAGAATACTATTCAACAGAATTTGAAAAGTTTTGCAAATCGGAAGGCATAATCATGCAAAACATAGCCATGTATACTCCACAACAAAATGGAGTGGCTGAGAGGAAAAATAATACTATAATGAACATGGCAAGGAGCCTTCTTAAACAGAAATGTTTGTCAAATCTATTTTTGGATGAAGTTATCGCATGTTTAGTTTATCTCCTGAATAGATACTCAACCACTAGTGTCAAGATGAAGGTCCCTCAAGAAGCATGGAGTGGGACAAAATTGAATGTTGCTCATCTTAGAACAATTGGATGCATTGCATTCGGTCGCATACCTTCCAAATTGAGGAAGAAACTTGATGATAGAAGTGAGGAATGCATTTTTGTTGGCTAAAGTGAGACATCCAAAGCCTACAGACTCTACAATCCAATTTCAAAGAAACTAATTATCAGTAGAGATGTCAAATTTCTTTGATGTAGGAGCATCGACTTCAAAGTCAAAACGCAATTGTAGAGGAAAAGGAACGACATCTCAACATGACAGAGTTTCAAATCAAAAATTAACTCGGAATTAAATCGAGTTGTTGAGATTTTTTTGAAAACAACATTTTTAAATATGTCATGTTTGTAAATTCGTGAAGGACTTTAAGGGGTTGTAGATATTGAGTGTTGATTCTTATCTGGCAATAACTGTTAGTTATTTTAATAGGACAAAGTAGGTAACCGCTAGGAGTTTGATAGGATAGGTTGCAGACATGACGACGAGAGCTTGTTGAGCCGGTCCTTAGATAGTTTTTTATTATGGCATTGTAAAAGTAGTATGATATTAGGAGGAAATGAGATAGAGGTCAGAGAGATCAGTAGAACATAGTAGAGTAGAATAAATATATGTAATTTATTTCATGAATGAATAGAACAGACAGAATTGTCCCAAATCCTTGGACTATGTTCATTTAACGTGTGATTGAATGAATGTGATATTCTTTGTGTATGATTATTTTCATTTTAGTTCATGTATGATTGTTTGAGAGGTTGACGGTATGAGTTCGTGACAAAACTAGAAGAGTTTCAATTGTTTCTCTTCTTACACTCGTATGCAAGGTGTGCATATCGAATGCCAGGAGTGCATCGACTAAGTATTAGATTGACTTAGAGGAGTTCAAAGAGAACCAAGGAAGCTTAGACCAGGTGCAAGGAGTGCATAACGTCAAGTAGCGACTAATCATCGAAGAACCAGAACAAAGGAACGCCTGGTGGGTGAGAAGAATTTCTTTCCAAGAAATCCTTCGAACTGTGTTATCAAAATCTCGAGAACACAAGGTGTCTGTGGGAAATCAAAATCCCTTTAAGGATAAAACTTAGAAGGGATAACACTTTTCATAAGTGTTAACGAGATCCAAGATTCAAACTCATAGGAGGAGCAAATGTTTGAAACCTTTGGACACTTAGAAAATCTTCTAAGTCATAGAGAGATTAGAATCTCAGGAGGAGGAGCGACAATGGTTGTTGGATCACAGTGCAGGGAATCAACAACCGTCTGATCAGAGTAAGGTGCACGACGCTTAGCGCTCCAAACACTCAGAATAGAGAATACACCAAGGGTTGAGAACTAATATTTTTGAATCCTGAAGAGTTAGAAACCCAAAGTAGAATCTTAGTCGGTCGATCACAGGAACATATCTAAACTGTCAGATTGTTCGAGGTAAACTTCAAGTGTCGAATTGCCAGAGTGGATCTGAGCCATCAGATATTGTGAGTCTAGGAGGATTCAAGTTTGAAACTTGAGATTTCTGAAGCACGGAGAGATGAAGGGCCGAAGCGAATATGGATCGTTGGATCTAGGAGGACATGTGTCAACAGGTTGGAATATCTAGAGGGAGGCGAAGGTCGAAGTGTTGAAACTCCCAAAGCCCGAAGAGCCGAAGAGATGAGAGTCATCGATCTATAAGTGGACACTCTTCAACAGATTTTGAGCTCTGGGTAAAGTTGTTGTGGAGTTCAGTTGAGAAATGAAACTGTCGAACCCCGAAGACCCAAAGAGATTCATAGTTGTCGGATCTAGGAGAGGCGTGGCATAGATCCATGCACTTCATGTAAAGTCTAGAAGTAATCCTTGATCATTAGAACAAGAGGACACACGACAAATATCCACATACTTCGTGAGGAGAGAAAAGTTGAGAGTTGAAAATTTTTAAGTCCAGAGACGCGAAGGGATCACAGCCATTACTCCAAGGAGGACATGTGTCAGTGGATTAGAGTCTCCAGATAAAAGACAAAGAAGGGAAGGGTTGAAGTTTGAGAACTTCAGAGTTTGGAGTTCCAAAGTGATCAACACCATTGATTTCACGGGACATGTGTCCATATATCGTCAACTCCATAGGGTTGGAGTACGGAAGAGAGCTGGGTTTGAGATTTCAAAACCCCAAAGTTTGGAATTGTGAATAGATCATATCCGTTGAATCGAAGGGATAGATCTGGTCCATGGATTTGGAAGACGTGGATTTGAATCATCTGTTCAAGTAGTATCGTCAAGATCGTGAGATCAACGATCTCGTAGCATTGCAGGGAGAGGACTTGCACGGACTTTAAAATATCGAGGGAGGGCCACAATCCATACCATGGTTTTTCGAAGAGGACACATGGAAGGTCAAGGATAATTGTGGGCCGAAAAGTATTTTGTCTTCAAAGCACTTGGGGCCGTTCCTGCAATCGCGTGGCCATCGCCCAAGGTCATATCATGAGAGGGATTATCTGAGAAGGAGCTAAAACCCAGAACTCTGAGATTTCATAGCAGAGCAAAAGAGAAGGTCACGGGTACTATTAGACCTGCACCAAGGAATCATAAGGACCTATGTGTAGTCATAGAACTAGACCATTGAGGTTTCATTGAGTCATTTGACTCGAGAATCAAAGATCCTTGACAGGGAGGTCATGCAGCCTTATGGTGGAGTAGGGGGGCTGCATCAGATGGTATCAAAGTTGATATTGAATTTGTTTACAGACAATAGACAAAGGAGAAAGGATACAAATTGGTATCAATCGTGGTATCAAGAAAATTTGATTTATGTTTGTAGGTGACAGAGTGGAATCATGCCACCCTGGAGGCGTAGAGCGAATGCAGAAATGGAAGAACAAATGAGGCGACTTTGAATGAGACTGGATTCCATGGAAACAATGTAGAGGAGAGCACCAGGGATTGGATATATCAGTGAAGCTGAGAGCGAAGAAGAAGAGGTCGAAGAAAATGCAGCAGAGGATGTTACACAAGATCGCTTGATAAAAGTTGTTTCAAAGATAGGAGCCAGAGCAAGGATAGAGGTACCAATGTATGAAGGCAATTTAGAAGTTGAAGAATTGTTAGACTAGGTACGTGCTATGGACAAATACTTAGATTTTGAAGATATCCAATAAGAGAAGATGGTGAAGCATTTAGTGACAAGACTGAAGGGTCATGTGGTGCTATGGTGGGATGAATTGCAAGACGAACGTGGGAGTAATGGTAAGAAGAAAATTAAAAGTTGGGATAGGATGGTAGGTAAAATGAAAGAAAAATTTATCCCGAAGGATTACCAAATCAATATGTTCAGAAGATTGTAGAGCCTGAGACAAAAGAGCTTATCAGTGAAGGAGTACACTGAAGAATTTTACAGACTGAACATCAGGGTTGGATAGAAAGAGAATGAAGATGAAAAGATGGTGAGATATATCAATGGGATGAGATATGAAATAAAAGAGGATATCAACATGATGTCTGTTAGTAAAGTTGAGGACGCTTATCAAGCAGCTTTGAAAGATGAAGAAAAATTGGCCAGGAAGCAAAGACAATGAAACAGAGGAGGAAATTCAAGCAGAGGTAAGGGAACCAGTAGAGAGAAGTTCTAGAAGCTGAAGCATGAAGCTGACAAGCAACATAGTCACCATGAGAAAGGTGGAATTTCTAAAGAAGTACAACATGGTGGAAGAATTTATTTTTCCAAAGGAACATGAAGAGGAAGAGCTAGAGGAGGCATAGTTAGATGTTATACCTATGGAAAACAAGGGCACAAGTATTGGGAATGTCCCAAGAGAAATAATGAAGGAGGAGGTGAAGCACAGAAGAATGTGGAAGCAGAAGCCGCAGAAGGAGGAAAGAACCTCATGATGAGGAAGATTATTCTTAAACCAGAGAAGGATCCAAAGGAACTAGTTCAACGAACAAATCTGTTCAGAATTGCTTGCAAGACAAAATACAGAGTTTGCAAAGTGATCATAGACAATGGGAGCACTGACAATCTAGTATCCACAAAGATGGTGGAGAAAAAGGAGCTAAATACAACTGCACATCCAAACCCATACAAGGTATCATGGTTGCAGAAAGAACATTAAGTAATGGTAAGTCGGCAATGCCAAGTTGAATTTAAAATAGAAGGTTATAGGGATGAAATACTATGTGATGTAATTCCTATGGATGTCTACCATATTTTATTGGGGAGACCATGGCAGTTTGACAAAAAAAATATTCATGATGGGAGAAATAATACTTATACCCTAGAGAAGAATGGTAGGACACATACGTTGTTGCCAATAAAATACAAAGAGAAAAAGAGGGAAGCTAGGTAAAGCATACTTCTCATGAGTGGGAAGGAACTATTGAAAGAAGTCAAGAAGGAGAAAGAAATACAGTGTGTTGTAGTGAGGAAGTTGAGAGTTATCCTTACAAATACTTCTGTTGAATATTTTCCTGTATAAATCCAGGAACTGTTAGAAGACTTTGCTGACATAGTAGTGGATGAGTTACCTCACTCATTGCCACCCATTAGGAGTAAAATCCATCATATTGACCTTATTCCAGGAGCCAGTTTACCAAACAAAGAAACTTATAGGTTGACACCTAGAGAGAATGAGGAAGTCGAAAATCAAGTCCAGGAGCTGTTGGATAAAGGTTTAGTCAGGGAAAGCCTAAACCCATGCGCAGTACCAACTGTGTTAAGTCCAAAGAAGGATGGAGGATGGAGAATGTGTACAGACTCCTGAGCCATCAATAAGATAACCATTAGGTACAGATTTCCTTTAATGAGGATGGATGATTTGATGGATTGTTTGAGTGGAGCAAACTATTTTTCCAAGAGAGACTTGAAGAGTGGATATCATCAAATAAGAATGAGAGAGGGAAATGAATGGAAAACAACATTCAAGACAAATGAAGGATTGTTTGAATGGCTGGTCATTCCATTTGGGTTGACAAATGCAGCGAGAACATTTATGAGATTGATGAATGAAGTGCTAAAAGACTTCAAAGGAAAATTTATCATAGTATATATGGATGACATACTAATATTCAGTAAGACAAAGAGAAAACAATTAAGACATATGACATCAGTGATGGAAAAGTTGTAGCAAGAAAAATTGCTGATAAATCTGAAGAAAATTTCTTTTATGAAGAAGGAAATCATATATTTGGGTTTTGTGATCTCTTCAAATTAATTGAAGATGGATCCATAAAAGGTGAGAGAAATCAGAGAATGGCCGTCACCAAGCAACATATTTGAGGTAAGAAGTTTCCATGGGTTAGCAAGTTTTTATAGAAAGTTTATCATAAATTTTAGTGGTATATGTGCACCCATGCCGGACACTGTGAATAAGAAACACAAGTCCTTTAGTTGGACAGAGGAAGATGAAAAAAATTTCAAGGTGTTGAAAGAGAAAATCACAGAACAACCAATTTTGGTCTTACCAGATTTTGGAAAAACATTTCAAGTGAGATGTGATGCAAGTGGATTAGCTATTGGAGCAGTCTTGAGTAGGATACTAGGCCAGTTGTTTATTTCAGTGAGAATCTAAATGACACCAAGAAGAATTATTCCACATATGACAAAGAATTTTATGCAGTGATTCAATCTTTAAAGAAGTGGAGACACTATCTAATTCCTAAAGAATTTGTCTTGTATAGTAATAACCAAGCTTTGCAATTTATTACTAGGCAAGAAAAATTGAATCAGAGACATGCTAAATGGGTAGAATTTATGAAGAATTTTACTTTTGTTATTAAACATATTGTTGGAACTACTAACAAAGTTGCAGATGATTTGAGCAGGAGGAGTTTGATTGTACAAGAATTCCAAGTGGAGACCTTATGGTTTGAACACCTCAAGGAGATGTATAGAGAAGATGCATATTTTAAGGAAGCTTATGAGGCATGCAAGAATCCTTTATTGGGACACAAAATCCCATGGACTGAATATTTGATCCATGATGGATTATTATTCAAAGGAATCCAATTATGCATATCGAAATGGTAAATGAGAGATAACCTACTGAAAGAGAAACACAGTGGAGGTTTAGCTAAACATTTTGGTCATGATAAGACATTTGCACAGCTGAGTAATTTGTATTATTGGCCGAGCATGAGGGAAGAAGTGAAAATTTTTGTAAACAAATGCATAATTTGTCAGTATACAAAAGGAAGACAACAAAAAACTGGTTTGTATCAGCCATTACAAATTCTAGAAAAGCCGTGGGATGCAATCAGTATGGATTTTGTTTTTGGATTGCCTAGAACTCAAAAAGGGAGCGATTCCACATTTGTTGTGGTGGACAGATTTTAAAAAATGGAACATTTCATACCATGCCAAAAGACAAATGACGCTACACACATAGATGATTTGTTTTTCATAGAAGTAGTGGGACTACATTGATTGCCGAGGAGCATAGTCTCAAACAGGGACACCAAATTTGTAGGACACTTTTGGTGGACTCTATCGAAAAGGTTGGGGACAAACTTGTCCTTTAGTTCAACATATCAACCTCAGACATATGGACATATTGAAGTAGTAAACAAGATTATGGGAAACTTGTTGAGAAGTTTATTCACTGAGCAAGGTCGTCAATGGGATCAGATTCTGGCACAAGTAGAATTTGCATTCAATAATTTAGCGAACAGGAGCACAGGGAAAAGTCCATTTGAAATTGTGTATGGTATACAACCAAGAGGGATTACATATTTGAGAGATATGAATCAATATTAGTTCAGAAGTGCTGGAGCAGAGGATTTTGCAACAAAAATGCAGAAACTCCATGATAGAGTCAGAGAACATCTACAGAACAACAGCCAGAAATATAAGAACATAGTTGATCAAAGGAGGAGGGAAATTCAATTCAAAGTTGGATATGAAGTTTTAGCTCATTTGAGAAAAGAAAGGTTTCCAAGGGGAACATATAACAAGTTAAAGATTAAGAAGATAGGACCATGAAGGATTCTCAGAAAATTCGCAGCCAATGCTTATGAGATTGAGTTGCTAGACAATGTTGGGATATCACCGATATTCAATATTGCAGAACTGTATCCTTACAGGAAAGATGAGGCAGGGGAATCAGATGATCAGAAAGAAGTTCAGTGGGAAGAACAATTTCCCACAACGGAAAAACCTCATATGGAGAAAATCATTGAACAAAGAGATGGAAAGAAGACCAAGATGACGGTATATATTGAATATTTAGTGAAGTGGAAGGATCATCCAATGGAAGATGCAAGTTGGGTCATAGAACTTGATATTTTGAAGCATGGAAAAATAGTGTAGGAACTCATGGACATGAGTCCATGAAAATTTTAACCAGAGGAGTATGATGCAGAAGCATCGCCTTCAAAGTCAAAACGCAAGCATGGAGGCAAAGAAACAACATCTCAGCATGACAGAGTTTCAAATCAGAAATTAACTCAGAATTAAATCAAGTTGTTGAGATATTTTTGAAAACAACATTTTTAAATATGCCGTGTTTGTAAAGTTGTGAAGGACTGTAAGGGGTTGCAGATATTGAGTGTTGACTCTTATATAGAAATAAATGTTAGTTATTGTAATAGGACAAAGTAGGCAACCGCTAAGAGTTTGATAGGATAGGTTGCATACAGGACGAAGAGAGCTCGTGGAGCCAGTCCTTAGATGGTTTTTTGTTATTGCATTGTAAAAGTAGTATGAGATTAGGAGGAGATGAGATAGAGATCAGAGAGATCAAAAGAACATATTAGAGTAGAAGAAATATATGTAATTTGTTTCATGAATGAATAGAACATATAGAATTGTCCCAAATCCTTGGACTGTGTTCATTTAAGATGTGATTGAATGAATGTGATACTATCTGTGTATGATTATTTTCATTTTAGTTCATGTATGATTGTTCGAGAGGTTGATGGTATGAGTTCATGAAGAAACTGGATGAGTTTTAATTGTTTCTCTTCTGACACTCGTATGCAAGGTGTGCATATCGAATGCAAGGAGTGCGTCGATTGAGTCTCGGATTGACTCAGAGGAGTTCATAGTGAACCAAGGAAACTTAGACCAGGTGCAAGGAATGCAGAGCATCAAGGAGCGACTAATCGTCAAAGAACCATAATAGAGGAATTCCAGGTGGGCGAGAAGAATTTATTTCCAAGAAATCCTTCTAACTCAATTAGCGAAATCCTGAGAATGCAAGGTGTGTGTGGGAAATCGAAATCCCTTTAAGGACAAAGCTCATAAGTGATAACACTTTTCATAAGTGTTAACAAGATCCAAGAGTCGGACTCGTACGAGGAGAAAAGGTTCAAAACTTTTGGACACTTGGAAAATATTCTAAGTCACAGAGTGATTAGAAGCTCAAGAAGAGGAGCAAAAGTGGTTGTTGGATCATAGTGCACTGGATCAACAACCGTCTAATCAGAGTAAGGTGCAAGAGCCTTAGCACTTCGCACACTCAGAAGAGAGAATACACCAAGGGTTGAGAACTGATATTTCTGAAGCCCGAAGACTTGGAAACCCGAAGTAGAATCTCAGTCATCCGATCGCAGGAACATATCTAAACTATCAGATTGTTCAGGGTAAACTTCAAACATTGGATCGCTAGAGAAGATCTAAGCCATTAGATATCATCAGTTCAAAAGGATTCAGGTTTGAAACTTGAGATTTCTGAAGCACGGAGAGCCTAACGGCCGGAACAAATTTGGACCGTTGGATCCAAGAGGACACATGTCGATAGGTTGGAATATGTAGAGGGAGGCGAAGGTTGAGGTGTTGAAACACCCGAAGCCTGAAGAGCTGAAGAGCCAAGAGTCATCGATCTATAAGTGGACACTTTTCAATAGATCGCAATATCTAGGTAAAGTTGTTGTGGAGTTTAGTTGAGAACTGAATCTGCTGAACCCCGAAGACCCGAAGTGATTCAGAGTCGTCAGATATAGGAGATACATGGCATAGATCCATGCACTCCAGGTAAATTCCTGAAGTAATCCCTGATCGTTAGATCAAGAGGACACATGACAGATATCTGCATACTTCGCGGGGAGAGAAAATTTGAGAGTTGAAAATTTCGAAGTCTAGAGATGCGAAGGGATCACAGCTGTTGCTCCAAGGAGGAAACACGTCAGTGGATTAGAGTCTTCAGATAAAATCCAAAGAAGGAAAGGGTTGAATTTTGAGAACTCCAGAGTTCAGAGTTCCGAAGTGATCAACACCGTTGATTTCATGGAATAGGTGTCCGTAGATCGTCAACTCCGGAGGGTTGGAGTATGGAAGAGAGCTGGGTTTGATATTTCAAAACCCCGAAGTCCGGAATTGCGAAGAGATCATATCCATTTATATCGAACGGATAGATCTGGTCTGTGCATTTGTAAGACGTGGATCTGAATCGTCAGTTCAGACAATATCGTTAAGATCCCGAGATCGACAATCCCATAGCATTGTGGGGAGAGGAGTTGTGCAGACTTTAAAATATCGAGGGTAGGCCACAATCCATATCATGGATTTACAAAGAGTACATGTGGAGGGTCAAGGAGAATTGCAGGCCAAAAAGTAGTTTGACTTCAAACCACTTGAGTTTGTTCCCACAATCGCGTGGCCATCGCCCAAAGTCATATCATGAGAGGGCTTATTTGAAAAGGAGCTAACGCCCACCACTCTGCGATTTCAC
Source organism: Picea engelmannii (assembly GCA_009831015.1). Taxonomy (NCBI): domain Eukaryota; kingdom Viridiplantae; phylum Streptophyta; class Pinopsida; order Pinales; family Pinaceae; genus Picea; species Picea engelmannii. The sequence goes on from ML787508.1 coordinate 506,137, forward strand.
AGTAGAGTGAAAGAGAAGGCCGCGGGTGCTATCAGACCTGCACCAAGGAGCCGAAGGGACCTATGTGTAGTCACAAAATGATGCCATTGAGGTTTCAGAGAGTCGTTCAACTCAATAATCAGAGATCCTTGACCGGGAGGTGATGCAACCCTACAGGGGAGTAGGGGGGCTGCATCATTCTTTAAAATCAGTTATGGAGTGAGTATGAAAATCACTCTTTGGAAAGTCAAAATCCATTGCTGTCACTTCCTGAAAACATAAAAAATTTAGGACAACAAATACATCAGCCTGTCCTTCAAAGATTGTAGGTACAAGGATAGCCTGAAAGTCCTTAGGACAACTCTTTTTCAAGCAGAAACGCATCCTCTAAACTTCAAAATCAGAGAACTCGAATTTTGAGAGAAATTTATCGGTAGTTGGATGATATTGATCAACATAATCTTTTTTCATTGTTGTCATGTCAACCTACATCTTTTAAAGAGGTAGTGAAAGAGCCACATTGGGTTCAAGCCATGAACCAAGAGATTGACTCCATTGAGAAGAAAAAGACACGGGATCTTGTTGATCTGCCCAGACATAAGACACATATTGGTGTCAATTAGGTGTACAAAACTAAACTCAATGAAAAGGGGTAGATTGAAAAACACAAAGCAAGACTTGTTGCCAAAGGATTCTCATAGAAACCAGGCATTGATTATGGTGAAATTTTTTCTCCAGTAGCAAGGTTGGACACTGTAAGGAATCTCTTAGCCATAGAAGCTCAACACAAATGGAAAGTATACCATATGGATGTCAAGTCGGCTTTCCTAAATGGTGTCTTAGAAGAAGAGGTCTATGTGGATCAACCACCTAGATTTGAAGTCAAAGAGCGGCCAACCAAAGTGTATCGGTTGAAGAAATCCGTGTATGGCTTAAACAAAGCTCCAAGATATTGGTACAATAGAATTGACACTTACCTGATCAAGAGTGGTTTCAACAGAAGTCAAAATAAGCCAACTCTATACACCAAAATAGATCAGCAAGGTAAAATTCTGATTGTATGTTTATATGTTGATGACATGATATATACTGGAAATATTGAGTTAACCATTTTTAAACATGCCATGCAATCTGAGTTTGAAATGATAGATCTTGGCATAATGAAATATTTTTTAGGGATTGAGGTTGACCAATCAACCAAAGGTATTTTTGTCTATCAACAAAAGTATGCAGCAAACATCATCAAAATATTCTGCATGGAAGACTGCAATCGAACAGAAACTTCTATACCCTAGGCACAAAATTGAGCAAGCAAGACGAAGGCCCTACAATGGATTATACCTTGTACAAAAGTTTAGTAGGCACTTTGTTGTATCTTACAACAACTAGGCATGATATTATGTATGCAACCGACTTTGTTTCCAGGTTCATGGAATCTCCCAAAGATTCTCACTGGAATATGGCAAAAAGGATTCTGAGATATGTTGCAAGCACTCTCAATTTTTTTTTATGGTACACTCAGTCTGAAGATAATCATCTTTCTGGTTACACTGACAGTGATTTTGCAGGCAACCTAGATGACCGAAAAAACACCTTAGGGTATGCTTTTCACCCGAGCACAAATCTGATTTCTTGGGCATCAAAGAAGCAACCCATTGTCTCAATATATTCTGCAGAGGCAGAGTATGTCACTGCTACCTCAAATTCATGTCAAGCTATGTGGCTGCGAAGACTATTGAAAGACATGTCACATACAGAAAATGAACCATCTCCTATCTTCTGTGACAACACTTCAACAATTGCTTTATCCAAAACCTATGTTTTTCATAAGAAAAACAAGCACATTGACACTCTATTTCACTTCATATGTGAGCTAGTCAATAATGGTAAAATTGCCCTTCAATTTTGTGGCTCACGAGATCAGTTCGCAGACATCTTTACAAATCCATTGAAAAAAAACATTTTTGATTTTCAGAGACAACACTTGGGCATTATCAGTGCTTATGTTTGCAATTGTTGAGTTTAAGAGGGAGTGTTAGTTATAACCTCAACAACATATGACTGTCAAGTGCGAGTTGTTGTAGCCAACTTTACCAGTCGTTAGGATTTGTTAGGATTTCTTCTTCGTTCTTGATTCAGTTGTTATGTTTTTCACCTATAAAGTTTAGCCTATCACCTAATACGTGTGAGCTCTGCACATTCTAGTTCCCATCCTGTCTTCTTTGTATTATCTTTTTCATTTCTTATTTTGTCAACATGGATAAACATATTAGTCACAAATTTGAAGGAAATTTATACCAGGGCAACAACGTCTCTGGTAGCAAGTGCAATTATATCAGCACAAGACACAACTCTCATGCAGTTATTTTCAACCGCGGCTTTTTCTGCATCGATAATATTAAATCCTCTCACTGATTGGTTTTGGAATGCTGCTTTCTCTGGTACATTATTACCTTTAGCATCGATCAAAATTGATGTGTCGCAGCCCTTCAACAACATAAATGAACGTTATTCACGAGCAAAGCCATTGAATCCTTTTAAGATTTCTATTTTAATGAGAAACTTAATATGTTTAAATGAAATATGCAGATCAGATCTTACATTCCTCCCCTTTTATCATTTTTTATTTTCCCTGGTTTCTTCTCCGCCTTTCTCATTTCTCTTTCGCCAAGTTTATTTTACCAGTGGAAATGCGAGGAACTCATTCTTCCATTGGGGATGAGAGGCACTGGTAGTTTGATGGGCAACGCATGGTTGCATGGCTGGCTTGTCCCATTTTCTTGCTTGACTCCACTTCTTCTCCGACCGTGCATACAACCTCCTCTTCATTCGTCATGAGAGTTAGATATGAAACCTCAAAAAAAGATATTGAACTTCGTCCAAAAATTTGAATTTTCAAACCATGTGGGGACATAATAGGAATAGCATCAAAATGTCAATGTATTTTTGATCAAAATCTGGACCAGGGGTCAAATTTTAGCTCAAAAATCAACATTCTTGGAATTGTCTCAAAACGAGCAAGAGCGTAGCCCTCATCATCACGAACCCAACGCAACTCATTTCGTCTCAAACGGACGTCAGGAGCGAGAGCTATCACGATCTGTTCGAATCGTCAAACAGGTAAAAAAAATGAGTGCTGACTGTGCAGTCCGTACGGATGCTGACGTGGCATGACCGTACGCTGACGTGGCAGAGCTGAGTTGGCACATGCTGACGTGGCATTTTTGGATTGGCTGATAGGTGGTCGAATCGTTTGATGACACGTGGCATTATTTTGGCAAGTGTCTTGGTGCCACATGGCCCAGTCATGAGTTGCCACGTGGCACCCCGTTTTTGGTTGGTTGTTCAAAATAACATGGAGTCCATGGGGATCAAACCCCGGACCTCCCCCTTTTGGCAACACTTTGGTAGTGTGTGGGCTACCACTAGCCCACACACTGGTGCTTGTTAATACTATGGTTTTAATTTTATTTGAATTACATTGAAAGGTGGTTTGGGGCGCGTCTGGGCTAGGGATTAGCCCCAGCCACGGTCGCATACGTTTTAAAACCGTATGACCGTCGATTTTTACTGCCAAGTATTTACGCGTGGGAGTTTGGTATGTTTAGCCCCCGGTTCATATGGATCGCCCATATGACCTTGACCTTGGCGTGAGTTTGGGTTTCAAAAGGTGTTAGCCACGGTCTTATGCACCTACCCATATGACTTGTGTTTTGAACCTTGGCCCTTTTCGGATGAGCGCGCGGTTGCATGGATGAACCATATGCCCAATGGCTTGGAGGTTGGGGGTTTAAGTTCCGCTAACCATTCGACAGTTTAGCCCATTTTGCGGTTATGCGCAGTGCTGGGTTTAAGCACATATTTTGGAGTGTGTTCTTGGTTCAAGCACATAGAGGTGCGTTTTGGCGAACCAGAGCCAACAAGCTTGAAGGAAGAGGATGGCAGGAGGCCTATCTTTCTCATTTTTTGGCCGATTGAGGTGTCGTAAAAGCCCAGCTAGGGGTTTTTGGACATACTGAATCCATTGGCACTATTATCAAGGCCATTTGAAGACTTCTTTTGCAGGTTTTTAGCCATTGAAGTTTTAGCAAGCTCCAGGGAGCTTGAAGCCCTCATTGATTGAGGTCATGTTTTGGTGAGTCCAAGTTTGTTTTCTATGACTGAATAGTCATTCTTGGCTAATTGTTATGCTATGAACACATTGGGATAGGTTTTAGAGGCTTTTGAGGACTTTTACAGGTGTTTTTTCCACAAGGAAGATTTAGGCCACATGTAGAAGAGGTCATGCCCGGATGAGCCATGATCCGTTTTCAGAGTTTTATTAGTCATTTCTGGGGTTTTTATGTTTTCTGATCCCAATGGTACCGTCTGTTTTTCCATTGGAGTTGAGCAAAAGCCTGTAAAAGAACTTTTGACAAATTAATCCCAGAGATCCAAGTCCATTAATGGAGGCTCAAGGAGATGTAGCTCGGAGAGGGGTGAACTCCTTTATCATGTTGTTCTTGTTGTGATTTTGATGGTTTATTTAGTGCAAGTTGTGTTGTTGTGTATTTATTTAAAGTACATATTTTACCATTTAAAAGAACATTTTCTCACACATGAACATTTAAAGAAAGAAGCATAAACTTGGCACATAATTTTATCTTGCATATTTTAACACATGAAGCAAGGTCCTGTAAAGTTTATTTTAATGAAGTAGAGGTTGCTTGCATAGCATAACAAATCAGCCTTCTATTTTCAGATCAGGTGGTATCAAAGCATAGTTTGTTTTGCTCATGTGTTTGCCATTGATAGCTTGAGATTTAGTTGTTGGTATTTGTGCAAGTTTTGTGTTGAAATTTGATATTTTGCAAGGATGGATGAAGATTCAAACATTGATAGTTCTCATACATCTTCAAAATCCAAGTTGTTTGACAAAGAGATGTTGAAGGAGATTCTAACCATGGGAGATTTGATGAAAGAGATGTGTGAAGACAAAAATGAGAGCATTGCCCTTGAAGAGCAGTTGATGGCCATGAAGAAGGAGAAAGACCAGCTTCTTGACAAGTTGCATGAGATGGAGAATCAACTCCATGAGGCAAAGGAAACCCTTAGCAAGTACATGCATGAACATAAGGTATGCAATGTTATTTTATCTTCTAATTCCTCTCAAGATGTATGTTTTGGTGTTTTTGAAAATCACACAAGAGGAATAGGGTCCAAGTTATTGTTAAAAATGGGCTATGAAGGTAAAGGGTTAGGCAAGCATGCACAAGGCATTGTTGAGCTTATTGTTGTTGAAGAAAGACCCAAGTATTGTGGTCTTGGATTTGAATGAAGAGATGGAGAAAATTCCAAAGTCGAGGAGACAAGGGAAAAAGTTCCAAGAACCAATTTTGTTTCAAATTCACCTCCTCAAGAAGGCTATAAAGGTGAAATTTCAATCCCTCCAGCATGCAAGGCTTGTGTTCAAGATGAATGTGAATGTGTGAAACGAAAGAGTTGTGACAACGATGAGGACAAGAACACTATTGTTGGTCTTCAAAGGAGAGCTTGTAACTCTTCAAAGAGGCGATAAAGGTGAATGTTCAAGGTATAATTCTTCTTCTCATTCAGTTGCTTTTGATTATGTTTAGCATGAAAAATTTGTATGTAAAAATGGAAGAAAGAATCCATGAACATATTGTGGTTTATATAAACATTATGTTTCAAAATGTTGGAAAATATTAACCGCTTTCAGGAAACTTTACAAGCAAAGACAACGTGAAAAGAGGATGCAAAAGATTTGCACTCATTGTCAGAAGAGGGGTCATGTCATTGACCAATGTTGGACATTGCATCCAACCACTCATCCATAGCACAAGAAGCAATTGGATAAAGAGATTGGCAAGAATGGAAGAGGAGATTCCATCATCGATGTGAGTCAAGATGATTCACAAGAGGACGATTTTCAACAGAAAAATTCACCGTTGAGTTGGCTTGGTAAGAAATGGTTGGATTTCTTGAGCAAGTAAGGCTTGCATTTTTTGTTGTAGATGCATATTTCAGCCTTATGTATGCATTTATGTCGATAGTATGACAAGTTGCAGTAGTTTATCACAACTTGTATGATGCAAGTTGCATGTGAATGCAATTCATTTGAAGGCATTCTTGTTGTTGCACCACTTCGCCAGGAGGATGTAAAAGATGGATATGATGTTCACTTGTTGCAGCCATTTATATTTTTCATTTCAACTCTTATGTACCCACATGTTTCGGGTTTATGTACTTATGTTTGTACTGGAAGGAGAGTTGAAGAGTCATGTGCATGCATTTGTTTTTATGTATGTGTAAGCAGTAAACCTGGTGATGGTTCATCATGAATGATTCATGATTGTAACATGATTGTGTATCATGTTTGTTGACTTGTCATTTTGGGAAGCTTGAGATGTTTCAAATGAGTCTCAACTGGTGTCGATGATTGTCTGACGACTATGTATGTCGATCATGTTTTTCGACTTGTGTTTAGTCGATGGTGTTTGTTGACTTGTAAGTTAATTTTGAGTACACAAAGATGTAGGAAAACACCATGTGCTTTGATGAAGTACAGGATGCGACAATTTTTGTTGGCATCATTTTTCAGTCTTGTATAATTTGTTTTCAAGATTGATTGTTTTCTTGGCTTGTGACAAGATGTCGCAGGAAAGTTTTTGTAGCCATTGGAGAGCTGATTGTGTTGACGTCAAAGAGTTCAAAAGAGGGACTTGATTCTCAATGGGAAGGTTGGAAGTCTTGCAAGCACAGAGAGAACAGTGGGTCAGTAGCAGCCAGAGAACAATGGTTGAGGGATATAGCCAGTTGCAGTGCAAGGCATGTCAAAGTATCCAGGTGATTATCAAAAGACTTTTCAAGTAGAATCAGTTGATAGAACTTGAAAGCCAAAGAGTATTGGAGCTCAGACAGATAATCATAATCTTTTGTGGGTCCAAAATCCTTTTAGTGGGAAGGCGTGATCAAAATCTGGACCAGGGGTCAAATTTTAGCTCAAAAATCAACATTCTCGGAATTGCCTCAAAACGAACAAGAGTGTAGCCCTTATCATCACGAACCCAACACAACTCATTTCGTCTCAAACAAACATCGGGAGTGAGAGATATCGTGATCTGTTCGAATCATCAAACAGGGAAAAAAAATGAGTGTTGACTGTGCAGTCCGTACAATCCGTACAGATGCTGACGTGGCATGACCATACGCTAACATGGTAGAGGTGATGTGGCAGAGCTGAGTTGGCACATGCTGATGTGGAAATTTTGGATTGGCTGACAGGTGGTCGAATCGTTTGACGACACGTGGCATTATTTTGGCAAGTGTTTTGGTGCCACATGGCCCAGTCATGGGCTACCACGTGGCACCCCATTTTTGGTTGGTTGTTCAAAATAACATGGAGTCTGTGGGGATCGAACCCCGGACCTCCCCCTTTTGGCAGCGCTTTGGTAGTGTGTGGGCTACCACTAGCCCACACAGTGGTGCTTGTTAATACTATGGTTTTAATTTTATTTGAATTACATTGAAAGGTGGTTTGGGGCGCGTCCGGGCTGGGGCTTAGCCCCATCCCCGGTCGCATATGTTTTAAAACCGTATGACCACCAATTTTTACTGCCAAGTATTTGCATGCAGGAGTTTGGTATGTTTAGCCCCTGGTTCATATGGATTGCCCATATGACCTTGACCTTGGTGCGAGTTTGGGTTTCAAAAGGTGTTAGCAACGGTCTTATGTGCCTACCCATATGACTTGTGTTTTGAACCTTGGCCCTTTTCGGATGAGCGCGCGGTCACATGGATGAACCATATGACCAACGGCTTGGCGGTTGGGGGTTTAAGTTCCGCTAACCGTTCGACAGTTTATCTCATTTTGTGGTTATGCACGGTACTGGGTTTAAGCATGCGTTTTGGAGTGTGTTCTTGGTTCAACCACACAGAGGTGCGTTTTGGCGAACCAGAGCCAGCAAGCTTGAAGGAAGAGGATGGCAGGAGGCCTATCTTTCTCATTTTTTTGGCCAATTGAGGTGCCGTAAAAGCCCAGCTAGGGGTTTTTGGACGTCCTGAATCCATTGGCACTGTTATCAAGGCCATTTGAGGACTTATTTTGTAGGTTTTTAGCCATTGAAGTTTCATCAAGCTCTAGGGAGCTTGAATCCCTCATTGATTGAGGTCATGTTTTGGTGAGTCCAAGTTTGTTTTCTGTGACTGAATAGTCATTTTTGGCTAATTGTTATGCTATGAACACATTGGGACAGGTTTCAGAGGATTTTGAGGACTTTTACAGGTGTTTTTTCCACAAGGAAGCTCAGGGAAGCTTTAGGCCACATGTAGAAGAGGTCATGCCCGGATGAGCCATGATCTGTTTTCAGAGTTTTATTAGTCATTTTTGGGGTTTTTATGTGTTTTGATCCCAATGGCACAGTATATTTTTCCATTGGAGTTGAGCAGGAGCCTGTAAAAGAACTTTTGACAAATTAATCCCAGAGAGCCAAGTCCATTAATGGAGGCTCAAGGAGATGTAGCCCGGAGAGGGGTGAACTCCTTTATCATGTTGTTCTTGTTGTGAGTTTGATGGTTTATTTGCTGCAAATTGTGTTGTTGTGTATTTATTTAAAGTACATATTTTACCATTTAAAAGAACATTTTCTCACACATGAACATTTAAAGAAAGAAGCATAAACTTGGCACATAATTTTATCTTGCATATTTTAACACATGAAGCAAGGTCCTGTAAAGTTTATTTTAATGAAGTAGAGGGTGCTTGCATAGCATAAGAAGTCAACCTTCTATTTTCAGATCAGGTGGTATCAAAGCATAGTTTGTTTTGCTCATGTGTTTTCCATTGATAGCTTGAGATTTAGTTGTTGGTATTTGTGCAAGTTTTGTGTTGAAGTTTGATATCTTGCAAGGATGGATGAAGCTTCAAACATTGATAGTTCTCATACATCTTCAAAATCCAAGTTGTTTGACAAAGAGATGTTGAAGGAGATTCTAACCATGAGAGATTTGATGAAAGAGATGTGTGAAGACAGAAATGAGAGCATTTCCCTTGAAGGGAAGTTGATGGCCATGAAGAAGGAGAAAGACCAGCTTCTTGAAAAGTTGCATGAGATGGAGAATCAACTCCATGAGGAAAAGGAAACCCTTACCAAGTACATGCATGAACATAAGGTATGCAATGTTAGTTTATCTTCTAATTCCTCTCAAGATGTATGTTTTGGTGTTTTTGAAAATCACACAAGAGAAATAGGGTCCAAGTTATTGTTAAAAATGGGCTATGAAGGTAAAGGGTTAGGCAAGCATGCACAAGGCATTGTTGAGCCTATTGTTGTTGAAGAAAGACCCAAGTATTGTGGTCTTGGATATGAACGAAGAGATGGAGCAAATTCCAAAGTCGAGGAGATAAGGGAAAAAGTTCCAAGAACAAATTGTGTTTCAAGTTCACCTCCTCAAGAAGGCTATAAAGGTGAAAGTTCAAGAACTTTTGTTGAAAGTTCAATCCCTCCAGCATGCAAGGCTTGTGTTCAAGATGAATACGAATGTGTGAAATGAAAGAGTTGTGACAACGATGAGGACAAGAACACTATTGTTGGTCTTCAAATGAGAGCTTGTAACTCTTCAAATTCACCTCTTCAAAGAGGCGATAAAGGTGAATGTTCAAGGTATAATTTTGCTTATCATTCAGTTGCTTTTGATTATGTTAAGCATGATAAATTTGTATGTAAAAATGGAAGAAAGAATCCATGTACATATTGTGGTTTATATAACCATTATGTTTCAAAATGTTGGAAAAGATTAACCGCTTTTAGGAAACTTTACAAGCAAAGACAACGTGAAAAGAGGATGCAAAAGATTTGCACTCATTGTCAGAAGAGGGGTCATCTCATTGACCAATGTTGGACATTGCATCCAACCACTCATCCACAACACAAGAAGCAGTTGGATAAAGAGATTGGCAAGAATGGAAGAGGAGATTCCATCATCGATGTGAGTCAAGATGATTCACAAGAGGACGATTTTCAACAGAAAAAGTCACCGTTGAGTTGGCTTGGTAAGAAATGGTTAGATTTGTTGAGCAAGTAAGGCTTTCATTTTCTGTTGTAGATGCATATTTCAGCCTTATGTATGCATTTATGTCGATAGTATGACAAGTTGTAGCAGTTTATCACAATTTGTATGATGTAAGTTGCATGTGAATGCAATTCATTTGAAGGCATTCTTGTTGTTGCACCACTTTGCCAGGAGGATGTTAAAGATGGATATGATGTTCACTTGTTTCAGCCATTTATCTTTTTCATTTCAACTCTTATGTACCCACATGTTTCGGGTTTATGTACTTATGTTTGTACTGGAAGGAGAGTTGAAGAGTCATGCGCATGCATTTGTTTTTATGTATTTGTAAACAGTAAAACTGGTGATGGTTCATCATGAATGATTCATGATTGTAACATGATTGTGTATCATGTTTGTTGACTTGTCATTTTGGGAAGATTGAGATGTTTCAAATGAGTCTCAACTGGTGTCAATGATTGTCTGACGACTATGTATGTCGATCATGTTTTTCAACTTGTGTTTAGTCGATGGTGTTTGTTGACTTGTAAGTTGATTTTGAGTACACCAAGATGTAGGAAAACGCCATGTTCTTTGATGAAGTACATGATGCGACAGTTTTTGTTGGCATCATTTTTCAGTCTTGTATAATTTTTTTTCAAGATTGATGGTTTTCTTGGCTTGTGACAAGATGTCGCATGAATGTTTTTGCATCCATTGGAGAGTTGATTGTGTTGACGTCAAAGAGTTTGAAAGAGGGACTTGATTCTCAGTGGGAAGGTTGGCAGTATTCCAAGCACAGAGAGAAAAATGGGTCAGCAGCAGCCAGAGAACAGTGGTTGAGGGACATAGCCAGTTGCAGTGCAAGGCATGTCAAAGTATCTAGGTGATTATCAAAACACTTTTCAAGTAGAATCAGTTGATAGAACTTGAAAGCCGAAGAGGATTGGAGCTGAGACAGATAATCATAATCTTTTGTGGGTCCAAAATCCTTTCAGTGGGAAGGCGTGATCAAAATCTGGACCAGGGTTCAAATTTTAGCTCAAAAATCAACTTTCTCGGAATTGCCTCAAAACGAACGAGAGCGTAGCCCTCATCATCACGAACCCAATGCAACTCGTTTTGTCTCAAACAAATGTCAAGAGCAATAGATATCGCGATCTATTCAAATCGTCAAACAGGTAAAAAAAATGAGTGCTGACTGTTCAGTCCATACAGTCCATACGGATGATGACGTGGAATTATCATATGTTGACATGGCAGAGGTGACGTGGTAGAGTTGAGTTGGCACATGCTGACATGGCAGTTTTGGATTGGCTGACAGGTGGTCAAATCGTTTGACGACATGTGGCATTATTTTGGCAAGTGTTTTGGTGCCACGTGGCCCAGTCATGGGCTGCCATGTGGCACCCCATTTTTGGTTGGTTGTTCAAAATAACATGGAGTCCATGGGGATCGAACCCCAGACCTCCCCCTTTTGGCAGTGCTTTGGTAGTGTGTGGGCTACCACTAGCCCACATGGTGGTGCTTGTTAATACTATGGTTTTAATTTTATTTGAATTACATTGAAAGGTGGTTTGGGGCGCGTCCGGGCTGGGGCTTAGCCCCAACCCTGGTCGTATACGTTTTAAAACCGTATGACCACCGATTTTTACTGCCAAGTATTTTCACGTGGGAGTTTGGTATGTTTATCCCTCGGTTCATATGGATCGCCCATATGACCTTGACCTTGGTGCGAGTTTGGGTTTCAAAAGGTTTTAGCCACGGTCTTATGCGCCTACCCATATGACTTGTGTTTTGAACCTTGGCCCTTTTTGGATGAGCGCGCAGTCGCATGGATGAACCATATGCCCAACGGCTTGGTGGTTGGGGGTTTAAGTTCCACTAACCGTTCGACAATTTAGCCCATTTTTCAGTTATGCGCGGTGTTGGATTTAAGGACGTGTTTTGGAGTGTGTTCTAAGTTCAAGCACACAGAGGTGCGTTTTGGCGAACCAAAGCCAACAAGCTTGAAGGAAGAGGATGGCAGGAGGCCTATCTTTCTCATTTTTTGGCCGATTGAGGTGCCGTAAAAGCCCAACTAGGGGTTTTTGGACGTCTTGAATCCATTGGCACTGTTATCAAGGTCATTTGAAGACTTATTTTGTAGGTTTTTAGCCATTGAAGTTTCAGCAAGCTCCAAGGAGCTTGAAGCCCTCATTGATTGAGGTCATGTTTTGGTGAGTCCAAGTTTGTTTTCTATGACTGAATAATCATTTTTGGCTAATTGTTATGCTCTAAACACATTGGGACAGGTTTTAGGGGCTTTTGAGGAATTTTACAGGTGTTTTTTCCACAAGGAAGCTCAAGGAAGCTTTAGGCCACATGTAGAAGAGGTCATGCCCGGATGAGCCATGATCCGTTTTCAGAGTTTTATTAGTCATTTTTGGGGTTTTTATGTGTTATGATCCCAATGGTACAGTCTATTTTTCCATTGGAGTTGAGCAGCAGCCTGTAAAAGAACTTTTGAAAAATTAATCCCAGAAAGCCAAGTCTATTAATGGAGGCTCAAGGAGATGTAGCCCGGAGAGGGGTGAACTCCTTTATCATGTTGTTCTTGTTGTGAGTTTGATGGTTTATTTGCTGCAATTTGTGTTGTTGTGTATTTATTTAAAGTACATATTTTACCATTTAAAAGAACATTTTCTCACACATGAACATTTAAAGAAAGAAGCATAAACTTGGCACAGAATTTTATCTTGCATATTTTAACACTTGAAGCAAGGTCCTATAAAGTTTATTTTAATGAAGTAGAGGGTGCTTGCATAGTATAACAAGTTGTCCTTCTATTTTCAGATCAATTTTTTAATTTACAAGACATGCATGCTTCTTATGGATTTACAATACAGAATACCAATGTGTTTTGAGAATATTAATATAATCATTAATTATTCCTTGGCTATATTGAAACGGAAATGAAAAGTTCTTTGTCCCACAAGAAATCACCAAATATCTTTTTCCTTTTCCTTTGGCATAAGAAAGAATCACCAAATATCAAGTTTTACTCTCTACTACTAGATGATGGATGATGGGCATAACTTGAATATGGTTTATGGGTTTCTCTATTTCAAGCAAGCACACTCCATGACCGGCCGAGACCTTCACCGTTGTCATCCACATTATATTCCGCGAGAAGGAAGATACCCTTGCACCAACTAGTCCCAGTCTCAATGTGCGAATGAAGAGGAGGTTGTATGCGCAATCGGGAAAGAAGTGGAGTCGAGCAAGAAAATGGGACAGGCCAACCATGAAACCATGCGTTACCCATCAAACTACCAGTTCCTTGCATCCCCCTTCTCATCGTACATATCAATGGTGTAGCTGTACACACTCTGATTGCAAGACCACAAGGAGATGTTTAAAACACTATGGTCGTTGGCTTGCATATAACCTTTCAATGCCCAAGTCTGTGTGCTTAGTTTTTGTATATAGAACTCTATTTAACAAAGCCAAAAATTCCTCTAAATCATCTGGAGTTTGGCCTCTACTCATTCTGTCTCAGTATTTGAAGCCTCTTTTTCACAAGATGCACTTGATTCCAAGTCAGACAATCAGTTTGGGTCCCTTGCATGAGGCCATGGATCCAACATTACTTTCAAAACCTAATAGTTAGGGTTCCTCCCACTAGTCTGCATGCCATGCTTTGACACATCATGTGTTTGCAATGGAGTGTCGCTTTGGAAGGAGTGAGTGTTAACAACTATCTTCTGGCTTATCGTGATCTCTTCATACGGTGGCCAAACGTGGCACAACCTGCTTTAATTCAAACACCATCACACACTTCACACCATAAAAATAAAATGAAACGTTTGCCCGAATATGTGATCCATGGCAATGAGGCAAAATGAAAATCTTGCCCCAATATGTGGTTCGTGGAGTGAGAGGAGCGAGAGGCGTGAGGTAATTATCCCATGAAGCTTGGTATACATATTAATTTTTGTTAACCACGTAAACGTGGCAATCAATGGTTAGGGTAGTAATTTTTTAATATGATTAAGTAAATGTGAGAAAATAAATAAATTAACGGATGCATTTCTAAATGAGAGGATGTTATCAACATTAAATCTTATTCATTGATTTTGAGACCAAACGAAGAATATTCCAGCATCTTTAACTACATACCATAAAATTAAAATTTGTAATTAAAAGATTGATTAATCCATTAATTCCAATAGGAAGACACCTATCAACGTAAATATAGAGTTCCAACAATTTTTTAAACTAAATTTAAGTAAAAATACATCAAAAAATATACCCCAAATAACTCTAAAAAGTCAAACAATTAAACTACTCGATTTGAAATTGGTTGATGATACTGTTGTTGCTCGGTCAGATTGTTATCAGAAAAGTCAACCGACAGACAATTGATATTCGATTTATTTAAACTCTTTGTGATGTGGTTGCACCAAATCAATAATCCTAGGGGCATGTGAAAGTACATGGCGCTGAATTGTGCCCTTCACGATGTTGTGGAAATTGCCAAACCAATATTGTTTGTAACCTTAGTTAACTCATTTATAGTTTTGTTGGTTAAAAATAAAAAATGTTCCACAACCATTTTTAAGCTTATTGTATTGTACATTCTAGTAGGTTTGGAATTTCAAATTTATCTTGTCATATGAAAACCGTTATTTGTTTTTCATGCCTCTTATTTCAAGTCCTAAGTAGATTTAGGAGGGAAGTATCCATATTTTCCAGTATATGAGTTGGATGCAGTCCCTATATTCAATTGACCATAACTAATTAAATCTCTTTTAGTGTTACATTTACTAGTTCAACAAACCCCTATCCAACCCCTCTCCACTTAGCCACTAAGTATATTACACTATATCTATATTAAACTAAATATCTGGACCAGTACCCTATGTAGAAGAACATCTATTTAATGGTTCCAATTTTTGATGCGAGTAAGTGTTGACGTGTAGATTTACTTGCATTCAAGTTACATGAAGAAAGAACCACAAAGTCATTGGTTGACTCTGTGGCTAAGCTAGCCACAACCAAAAAGTCAACGATTGACTTTTCTCTGGCTAGACCCTTATCGCATATGACACTGTCTATATTTAACATGGTGTTTGGAGAAAATCAGTGGATAATTAACATGGTGTTAGAACAGAATCAATCGATAATAAGACAAACACAGTCAATAAGATATAGTATATAATTGCAAATTGTTGTTTCTTATCCAAGCTCTAAAAGTTGAGATGATTATTGAAGTTCTAAAAGTTGAGAGTCATCTAAATGGAAACATCTTAAGCGCACCTAGTGAAAAGGATCCACGTAGAGGATGTTAGATAATAATCTCTCCTATCCCCTACTTTTACTAATGAACTTTGAGTTCAGTTGTAGTTGCATTTATGACATCATATTACTTCACTTCAAGTTTGTGTTTAGTTATTTTTAGAAAATTCGGTTATATAGTTACAATGTTCTTTGTAATCTACTTTGTTTTTGTTAATGATGAAAAAGTAGTGATTGTTGTGTTCCTCAATTGTTTTCCCCATATTTGTATATCATGACTTTTGTCATGGTATGAGAGGAGGCTTAAGCCTCTTCACAGAGGGGAGAGAAATTTTCTTCAAAGAGTAGAGGGAAGTTTTCTTTGAAGATTGGAGAGTGATTTGCATGCTATTGCGAGGGAATTTGGAGCTTGATCAACCCACAACAGGAGGGGGAGAGTTTCAGTGCAATATGGTGTGAAAATTTGAAGAACAACTCTTCAAAAATTTAATTTTTTTAGTTCGGTCACCCCTTGCCTTAGTACAAAGTGCGACCAGGCTTGTTTGGTCACCCCTAACCATTTCAGAAGGTCCAACTAGGTTGTTTTAGTCATGCTTAGCTAGTTTAGAAGGAGCGACCGAGCCTTTCTTGGTCACCCTGTCGCCCCTTGATAGTGGAGAAAGAGTGATCAGGTTCTCTTACTTACATCGTTTTTCTCGGCCCCATCTAGATAGTGGAGGAAAGGCGACCAAGAAAAAAAATAACTTTTTGGTCAAAATCTAAGCCAAAAAGAGGGAGAGAAGAACCATGGAATCCAACAACAATTTATGACAAACACAAGGGCTCGTGTTTACAACCAAAAACTATGAATTTTGGTCTATCAGAATGAAGTCGTTTCTGCAAGTTCAGGAATCTTGGGAAACGTTTGAGAGTGGCTTCACGGAACCTGAACAAGATACTCTAACAACAATGAACAATAATAAGAAGAATTCTCTTGAAGCATGAAGAAATAAGGCAAGACATGCAAGGTTTCTAATCCAAAGTTCAGTAGAAGACACAATTTTTCCAAAAATCACAGGTGTAACCAGTACAAAAGAGGCTTGGGATACTCTTGCTTTGGCATACCAGGGTAATGAAAAATTTAAAATCATTCGACTTTAGACTCTTAGTAGAGAGTTTGAAAACTTGAAGATGAAATAAATTGAGAATATTGATCAGTTTATGACCAAGGAGCTTGGAATCAAGAATCAACTCAAGATTCATGCCTAGGAAATAACATATCTAAATATTGTTGAGAAAGTGTTGTGCTGCTTAACAAAGAAATTTTCCATGGTGGTTATAGCCATAGAAGAGTCCAAATATCTCTCCAAATTGACCATTGATGAACTAATTGGTTCCCTTTTGTCTCATGAATCAAGTCTCATCATGGAGGAAGAGTCCTTGGAAAATGCCTTCTAGATTTAGGCTTCCTTCAGTAGAGGCCGAGGAAGAGGAGGAAGAGGTTGAGGCAGAGGCATAGTCCCAGGAGTATGAGGTTCTCATCATACTAAATTAATTTTACCTCTTGAACAACGAGGACAATCATACCAACATGGACATTCTCATAGTTAGAGAGGGAGAGGAAGAAAATGGACAGACAAGTCCAACATTCAATGCGTCTGTTGCAAGAAGTACTGACATTATGAGAGTGAATGTAGGAAGAAGCTATCAGATCAGAACAAAGGCAAAGCCAATGTCTCCAACAATGAAGAAGGGACATCTGAGGTAATTTTCCTCTCATGCCAGATCACCAAAGACGATCACAACAAGGATTTATGGTTGCTGGACAATGGCTGCAACAATCATATGATGAGTAACATTTTTTTTTTCCTTCATATATAGTTCGACCACATAAAAAATTAATCTAGTTTATGATTCTCAAGTTCAAGCCCATGGTAAAGGTATTGTTCTTGTCCTAACTAGACAAAATGAACTCAAATCAATTCATAATGTATTCTATGTACCACATCTTAAGCATAATCTGATCTGTGTAGGACACTTAAGTGAAAATGGATATGATGTTATATTTAAAGGCTCTACTTGCTTCATCTTATATAAGCCACCTAGTAGGAGACTCATAGAAAAGGCGGAAATGACCAAAAATAGAATGTTTCCATTAAATTTGAAAAGTGTGAATTTTTCAGAGTCATATGATCAAAATGTATCTAGCATAGATGAAACTTGGTTGTGGCATTGTAGATATGATCATTTACCCTTTAAGAGTCTTAGTTTTTTACAAAATAAGTCAATGGTCAAGGGATTTCGAATGATAAATGAACAATCTAGTCCATGTGAAAATTGTATTCTAGGAAAGCATCACAGAGATAGCTTTCCCATTGCTTCTTATATAGGAAAAGAGAATCTAGAGCAAGTCCATACAAACCTCTGTGGTCCCATGCAAACCCAATCCATTGGGGGAAGTTTTTATTTTATAACCTTTATTGATGATTTTGGCAAGAAATTTTGGGTCTACTTTCTCAAGAACAAATTTGAAACTTTCTTAAAGTTCATAGAGTTCAAAGCTTTGGTTGAAAAATAGAGTGGAAAATAAATCAAGGTGCTCGGGTTAGATGGAGGAGGTGAATATCATTCAGATGAATTTACAAGCTTTTGCAAGCAATAGGGAATTAAGAGGGAGTTCACAACAAGGTGCACTTCAGAACAGAATGGAGTAGCCGAAAGGAAAAACAAGACTATCATGAATATGGCAACGATCATGCTCAGATCAAATAATTTATCTAATTATTATTGGGATGAAGCTGTAGCATGTTCAATATACATATTGAACAGATCTCCTACAATGAGTGTGAAGGAAAAGGTTCCTTAAGAAGAATGGAGTGGCACTAAATCAAGTGTCTCTCATTACAAAGTTTTTGGATGCATTGCATATGCTCATGTTCCAGAGAAATTGAGAAGGAATTTGGATGATAGGAGTGAGAGGTGTATTTTTACTAGATACATTGAACAGTCTAAAGACTATAGAATGTATAATCTAATTTACAATAAATTTATATGGAGCAAAGATTTCAAGTTCCTAGAAGATAAATCTTGGAGTGACAAAGAAGATGATTTAGCAAACAAAGAAAAGGAGGAAAGATTAGGAAAAACAAATCCTCCAATTTTCCTGCCAAGATTACAGGTGCAAGGACAAGAAGACCAACCAACAAATAGTTCTTCTTCTAGCAGTGAAACATATTCTTCTACAAGAAATCAGATAACAAATTTTTTAAGAGACATCTATGAGGGATATAATGACATGGATTAACAAGTTCAATTTGCCTTTTTGTCTTGTCAGCCTACATATTTTGAAGAAGTAGTGAAAGAAGAGCATTGTGTGCAGTCCATGAATGAAGAAATTGATGCAATTCAAATAAATAAGACATGGGATCTTCTTGATCTTCCCGCGGACAACACCAACATTGGTGTCAAGTGGGTTTACAAGACAAAGTTGAATGAGAAAGGACCAGTAGAGAAGTATAAATCAAGGCTTGTTGCCAAAGGTTTTTGTCATCACACCGGTGTTGACTATGGTGAAACCTTTGCTCCAGCAACAAGGTCAGATACCATTCAAGTTGTTTTAGTTATTGAATCCCAAAACAAATGGCCAGTATTTCAAATGGATGTCAAGTCATCCTTCCTCAATGGCATATTAGAGGAAGAGGTTTATGATAATCAACCACCAGGGTTTGAATTTAAAGGTCAAGAGTCCAAAGTCTACAAATTGAACAAAGCCTCGTATGGTTTGAAGCAAGCTCCTAGAGCTTGGTATAGCAGAATCGACTCTTACCTGATCAACAATGGTTTCAACAAAAGCAACAATGAACCTACTCTCTACACCAAAGTAGATCAACAATTTAACACAAGTTTATTGTTTTGTCTTTATGTTGATGACATGATCTACACTGGAGATGACCTACCATTGAGTTGACCAATGGTATCTTTAGAGAAACTTAGACAATGTATTCTTCATGTTTTATTTACTATAAATTGGATGCAATTATGAATGAAGATGGTTTTATTTTCTTCAAATGATACTTCTTACAGAAAACGTAACTAAGGCGTGAGTTGAATGGTCCAAAATTGGATAACCGATTAAGATATAAATTATATGTGGATAATTAAATGCATCTACAACATACTAAAAACAACATGAATTCAAATTAAATAATTTAACAAAACCACATATAATATTTCTCAAACACAGAGATAATACAAAATAATTTTAACTGATGAATACACCACATAAACACATAAAAACTTATCTTTTAATTCAATTGTGAAACCAACTTCTTGGGACGAACGTTCCACCCAACCATGGAATTTTTCTTACAAATATCAACAACAAGTCACCCCAATATGAGGCTAGCAATTAAAAAAAGAGGGTGGTCTCTCACTGCGCACTCACAACTCAAAAATCTCACAACCCATTGGTATTCTCTTATAACTATTTTGATTTTCCACTAGGTCTCTTCCTCTTAACCATCCCAACCCAATGAATGCACCCTTTCACTGATCTCAGTACCTCGGATGTCCCATTAATTTATTAGGGACTCTATGGCATAGGTAACCATGAATCTCTCTGCTGGGAACTCAAGCAAATTCACTTCCAGGAAAACTACCAACAAAACAACAACACTTATTGTTACTTTGCAACTCACACAAGAGTTCACTCTTTAGGCCTCACAACCTGGATCTTCAGTATTCTTCTCCAAATACACTCCATAAATTCTCCATAATGTTCCAAAATTCTCCCTCCATGGTTGCTCCAAATCCAACTCTTCTTCTCTACTCTCTTCTTACTATTCATGCCAAAAACTTATTGTCTAAAACTGTTGTAACTGGCCATACAAATTTCCTCTCCTATTTTTTTTCTTGACTCACACACTTCCCCAAGATGATTTTACTCAACCCCCATGCTCCCAATAACTATGGTATGTGACTTCTCACACCCACCCTCTTACATGTATTCAATGATTTTCCCTAAGGGCTCTCAATAAATAAATAAATGTTCATATACCAATAGTAAGTTTAGGAAGTGGGTTGAATTAATAGACATTTTTAATCCCCCTTTCACCCCCCTCTTAGACATTCTCCTAGACCTTCCACTCTCTTGTTGATTAATTCAACCCCCATCTATGTCCATATCCTCTAGCAGCTAGCATCACATTTTGTTATTAAAATTCAGAAATACAATTCACATATACATCGCTTGGTGGTAGCCAAATATTATATCTATATAAGAATTAATTAAACTAGGGATTATAGCGGGGACATTACATTTTCCATACAATACAATTAACATATCCTTGCCCATTTTTTAAGGAGAAAATTTATGTAATGATGGAAGAATAAGAGGTTAGAAAGGCCTAATGTAGGTTTAAGTGGGCTCATCTGATTCGCTCTTCAATGACTCTCTTAGTTGGTAGGTGTGAATTCGACTTTGAAGTCCTTATTGGTGAGTGGGATCTAGGATGATAATCTTTGCTGATGGGTTTCTATAAGTGTACACATGGTTGAGTCCTCCTACTGTGGTCACCCTCTTAGAAAAAACTCAAGGAAATCAAAACATAGGTGGACATCCCTAATAGAAATAAATTACCCCCATGTAGAAAACTACATAAGTTTATCCACTTTGATTCTCTACAAAGGTTAGAGGGAAGGTGGTATATATCAAAGAAAGAAAGGGTCCAAGAAGAACATGGGTGAATTCCCAATGTTGTTATTGAAATGTAAATTCAACCATGCCTCCCAGACTCGAGCCATACTAGTGGAATAAATTCCAAGTATTTCAAGCTCCTAGAATTGTACTAGCGGGTTAAGGAATCATGGTTTATGCATTGAAAACTACTAGTCAATAGACCCAGGACATTATGTTGAAGTTATCCCAAATGGAACAAATATTTGATAAGTTTTATTTTTTATAACATCAATATGATTGTTTGATTACTATTATTTACAATTATGAGGATGGGAGTTATGATACAAAGGATGTTGAATCACCCAGCAAGGAGGGCATGCACAAGGAACTTTATACAACTATGAAAAACAAGGGTTTCATTGACTTGTAAGAAGAGTTTGACTCCATCATTTTGTTATGTTTATACTCTTATAAGCTTAGCATATCATAGGATAACTCATGAATAGACATAATGTTCTCTTTTTTGGTTTCATGAACATTAACCTAAACATATTCAATATCATTAGTGGCATTTATTTTACCCATTGTAAACCTGGTCTCCCTCCATTTAGGTTATAATGACAGATGGTTCTATATTTTAATGTAGAGTATTAGTAGAATAATTGTACTAATGATCTGAAAACAGATCCAGAAGCCTGATAGGGCTTGAAAAATGCTCAAAAATGAAAGTGCTCGGAATGCGACGAAACCTGTGCCATTGCGTCCGTCTCGTCTTCCTGATTCCGGTGGTATAATTTTTATGTCAAACGGAGTCCGTATGGAGAAGATATCGCGTTCTGTCCGAAAAGTCAAACAGGCAAAATTTTGATGCTCACTGGGCAGGACACGTGGCACGTCCGTACAGTGACACGTGGCAGATTCCGTACAGTGACGTGGCAGATTCCGTACAGCTGACGTGGGCCAACTAGGAGGCGACACGTGGCAGGCAGGGATGACGACACGTGGCAGCATCAGAGAACGACACGTGGTGGGACCGTACGGAGGACACGTGGCATCACCAGGACGCGACACGTGTCATACGGATTTGGCACATTTGGCATGCGTTTTGACCAATGTTGAGGTGACACGTGTCACCACTCACAGGGTGACACGTGGCACGCTGACGTCAGTAGGGTGACGTGGCAGCTGACGCGACAGGTGACAGAGCGTACGACAAGGTTGACGTGGCGGCACACGTGGGCCAATGGCAGGTCGACACGTGGCACATTACTGTTGGTTGAAAAGGGTGCCACGTGGCCCAATCTTGGGCTGCCACGTGGCACCCCATCATTGGCTGTTTGGTCCAATGTAAAATGGTTTTGGTCGCCGGCGGATTTGAACACGGGACCTCCGGACGGGCAGCGACTTGGCGGGAGTGGTCTAGCCACTTGGGAAGCGGTGGTTGTTGTTATGTGTATTCGGCGGTAATTATTTTATGTTGAAACAAAGTTTTAAGCGGCGGCAAAAGGGACCGGGGCGTAGCCCCAGCCCTTTTCACACACCATACGACCGATACATATAACCGAACGCACGGGAAGTGTAACTGTTGCGCGGGAGTATGGGCTTAGCCCTCGTTTCAACAGTCCACACGCATAACCACGCCCATATGACTCGGGACCATACCATTTGCGCGGGTGCCATTTCAAAACGGCGGACGGTTATAACTTTTAGAGCCACGGGTCCATAACAATACGCCATATGACCGGGACTTCGTGCGGGGGTTTAAACTTGGCACGGGGTTGTTAACAGTTTATCCCACGAGCCCTATTCCTACGCCATGCGACCTGGAGCCGTTACATATTACGTAGCACGGGGGTTATAATAAGCCAGCGGTTCCTTTTGACGCTCCATGTGACCAGGAACAGGGCGAGAGTGGGGTGGCCAGTGCATGGCGCTTGGCCACATGGCCACTCATGGGACCACAAAAGGGGCGCGCGCCCGGGATAAGGGGGCTGCGGCCTATTCTAAAGTTAAAAAGTGGGTTTTGAAACAAGAATTTGGTATTTTTAATTAACATGTAGCTATTATTAGCAGATTTTCTCCATTTTTGGGGGATATTGGGCATTTTTGGAGGCCAGATTCTTGGAGGAAGTTGGGGATGAGAAACCAACTCCTTTGTTATATAAACCAGGCCTGTTTGAGGCCAATGGATAGTCATTTTTGCAGAGTTATGCTGTTGGAAGGCCAAGCCAAAGTCAGTTTGTTGCAGGGAAGCCTTTGAGGTGGAAACGCTGTCGGATCGTTTCTGGGAGCTTGGAGCATCAGTTTTGCATGCCGTTTCTTGCATTGGGTTCT
>ML787508.1:593715-606086 GCA_009831015.1 Picea engelmannii
ACTGTGGAAAGATAGGCCACTTTGCATCTAAGTGTCCACAGAAGAAGAAGGACCAGAACTATGAAGGTGAAGAGAAGTACAAATCCAAGAGATTTGGTAAAAAGAAAAGTTTATGTGTAATCAATGATGACTCTTCAAGAGACACAGATAATGACTCTTCTTGTGAAGATAAGGCTAATGAATTTATGTTTATGGAAAAGGAGGATTATGATAATAAGAGAACAGGAAGTGATGATAATGATGAAGAAGATGTGGTTGACTTGGAATGAGGACTGATGAGTGCCCTAGAATAAATTGATAGACTCAGGTTTAAGAAGAAAAATAAAAAACAATTGTTGATATAGTTCCAGAAAAACAGTAAAAAACCTGATGAAGACTTTGCCTTGCTAAAAGTGGAGTTAGAAGAGGCCAAAAAAATAGAGGACATTCTGAAATAGAAGTTATCAGAGAAGAAATCAAGATGTGAATCCTTGGAAGAAGAGATAATAAAAACCAAAAAAGAGATGGAGAAGTTTGAGGCATTGTATCACCAAAATATGTCAAGTATTAAATCCTTGGAAGGATTAGCCACCATTCTGAATTAGAAAAGGAATCCAAAGATGAAAAATGGTTTAGGTTGTGAATAAGGATAAAGTAGTGATCAGCCAAGAAACAAAGAATCCATCAAGTTTGTCAAATCTACAATCATTGACAACCACAAATCTGTAGAAACAAAAGAAGATAATCAACCGCCAAGGAGAAGTGAAGGAAAAGGTACCAAAACTGATAAAAACCAAAGATATCAGAAGATGGAGAAACAAATTCCAAGAAGAAGGCCATCCCTCACATATCAAAACTTCTTCCATGGTTACTATTTTTACTACTCTAAGTTTGGTCAAAAGATTGAAAATTGTCAAATTAAGTTTAGAGACATGCAACTAAGGAGACCAAGAAATAAAATTTTGTTGCAACATATAACCAAACAACCAATGAGTAGACAAAGTTACACCAATTACTTTGACCTATTGATCAATGAGCTCAAATGCTATAATTGTCATAACTTTGGCCACAAAGCTACGAACTGCCATCTGAAGAATTACAAGGCAAATCTAAGGATAAAACCCTTAGCTAGAAATGGAAACACTTGGAAAAAGAAAGATAGTGAAAAATGTGGTCTAGTACTTTTAGCTCAAAAACAAAAACACTCTTGGTATATAGACATTCGATGTTCCAAGAACATGACTGGAGACAAGGATAAGTTTTTGTCTATAA
This sequence comes from Picea engelmannii, assembly GCA_009831015.1. NCBI lineage: Eukaryota > Viridiplantae > Streptophyta > Pinopsida > Pinales > Pinaceae > Picea > Picea engelmannii. The sequence continues at coordinate 594,967 of ML787508.1, forward strand.
GTAAAATAAAAATAGGTAATGTAACCTTTGGAAATGATGAACTAGGTAAAATCAAGGGTAAAGGGATGGTGAGTTTGAGTAATGGTAAAGGAAAAGCCCAGGATGTTCTGCTTGTAGATGGACCGAAACACAATTTTCTCAGTGTAACTCAAATGTGTGACAGAGGATGTGAAGTGGTGTTCACTTCCAAAGATTGTAAGATAAAGTCTGTAAACTTAGGACAAGTGGTGGCTAAAGGCATAAGGACAGATAATAATGTATATGTGTTGAAAGAATATAGATAAGAGTGTCATCTAAGAAAACATGATGAAAGGTGGTTATGGCATAGGAGACTTGGAAATCTAAACTTTGATCACTTAATCAAGCTCAAAAATATTGAGGTAGTAAAAGATCTTCCAAGAATATCAAAGCCATAAGATTCTGTGTGTAAATCTTGCCAAGTAGGAAAGCTAACTAGGACTCAGTTTAAAACCAAGAGCTCTACTTCAATAGAGAAACCACTCCAATTAGTTCATATGGATTTATGTGGGCCATCAAGACAGGAAGGAACGGGGAAGGAAAACTACTTCATGATGATCATTGATGATTACTCTAGACTCACTTGGGTTGCTTTTCTCAAATAAAAAGATGAATCATTTGAGAAATTTAAAATATTTAAGGCTTTAACTGAGAATCAAACATGTAATAGGTTAAAGGCGGTAAGATCAGACAGAGGAAGAGAATTTATGTCAAGTGATTTTAAGGAATTATGTGATAAACATGGGATCAAGAGAGAATACACAATCCCAGGAACTCCACAGCAAAATGGAGTAGTTGAGAGGCAAAACATAAAAGTTCAACAAATGGCTAGGTCAATGATGAATGAGAAGAAAATTGGTCAAACCTACTAGGTAGAAGAAATACACACAACAATCCATATTCTTAAGAAATCCCACCTCAGACCACACAGTGACAAGACACCTTTTGAACTGTGGTATGGAAGACATGCTTCAATCAAACACTTCAAAGTCTTTGGGAGTAAGTGCTACATAAAGAATAATAATGAAAACCTTGGCAAGTATGATGATAGGGATGATGAAGGCATATTATTAGGATATGCTACCAATAGTAAAGGATATAGATTCCTTAATAAAAGACTGCATAAATTAGTTGATTGCATTGATTTAAAGGTTGATGAAGGAGTCCCAGTAAGAGAGGTGAGTGTTATAAGCAAAATCTGTCTGTAGGGATGGATCCAACCTATCCGGCTGTAAAGTCGGTTACAACCCCTTTGGTAGCTCGACAAGAGGCAAAGACTACCCGCACCTCAGGTGTTCCTTCGCCTGAGGAGGTAAAGAAGGGGAAGAAGAAAGGTGAAAGACTTACAAGAAGTCGTTCTCAGGACCACCCACCCTGGGTGTTATCCTTCCTTAGCTTCCTGGATGGCCGAAATGGCCTGAGGGGTGAAAATTATGGACAATGGGATGAAAATGAGCTTGCTGATTTTTAGGACAGTGAACTAAATAAAGTGGACAACGAGTTGTTCACTTCCTTAAAGTGTTGGAAACTGCCCCATAATGGGTCACCGGGGTAAAATGGTATCCTGGGTAAATAACCAATGAATGCTTTAAGTAAAAGGGTATGAAACATGGGTGAAAAGGGGGTTTAAAAGCTACAACCAAGTACCTTTAAATGGCTATAAATTGCGAACAACAAGTTGTTCAAATCTTTCAAAGCAAGGAAACAAGCCCAGAATGGCTCGATAACCCCCGGGGTGACCCGAGAAGTGATCCCGAAAAATTGTTAAATAAAAAAAGGGCTATAAAAGTGGATGAACAACTTTGTAACAAGCTGTTACAGCTATGATATAAGGGAAATTATATACAACTTCAGTTTTTGTTAATGAGTGAAAAGGTGTACTGACGAAAGGTTGACTTTTAAAAGTATTTTATAGATCAATTTTTGTTTTTATCACATGCCTTGGCCACCACACCATTTTGAAGGTTATCCCGATCAGGAAACACATCCAGGAACTATGCCAACCAGTATAAGAAGAGTTGTCCTAGCAGTTCATGGTGCTTAGGTTGAAGAGTGCCCCATGCAGTTCAGAGAAGTAGGGGTTAGCCACTTCTCGTCAATAGCGCTTTCGGGCTCTTAAATCCGCTTGAATGGAAGAAGGATACCTACGAAAAGGAAGAGGCTCAGGACCCCCCTAAAGAGGGTTTTTGCTGAGCTTACCCAAGAAAAGTAGTATTCCAACCGAGCTAAGCTAATCAACTCATTGACCGTGTGGTACTGAGGGAAGACCACTCAACTTATACTAACTAGACAACTTTCGAGGGGCTCCTGATGAAGTCTCCCTGGATTTGACTCTTAATATTCTATGAAAATGAAATTACATAAAATGAAATACCAGACCATCCACGTGGCGAGGTCACACCTTTCTTTCACAAGTGTGCCTCCTAGTTACTGAAATTGAAATCTATCTTGAAACTATATACATGAAACAAGTAAATAGATAAGTGACATATATTTTCCGGCTAGATAATATGTGTATGTAAATATCTAAATAATATAATTTTTTTGTTTTCTGTGTATGGGGCAGACCCCTGAATTGTTTTCAAGTTCCTTTTGCGGTGTTTTGCATGTATTTAGCTTGTTGATTATGCATGGCCCATTTTTGGGGCAGCCACCTGTAGATTAGTGAGCGAAAAGATGATACAATGAAAATGTAACAAGATTCTAGATAATTACAACATAACAATTACAACATTCAACCCAAAGGAATGGGTTGAGACATTTTGCAAGCGACAAAGCCGCCATATGCATGAAAGCCCCAACTAACTCCTTGTATGGGTATTGGAAATTTAGTGTTTGAAATACAAAATATGTGATTGTTATCTACACAAGTAATAACCATATTTTTAGCATGAATTCACAAGTGCATCATTCAAATTACTTACGCAAATTGAACATATAAACATTGATATGTATATCAAAAAATTTTGGAGTGAGTGCAAGTGATAATTAAAGTGTGTATGAGAGTGATTGGATAGGATTTACCAATTGAAATGTGTGTTTTTATTCACTTTCCTGCTGGCCCCTTTGCCTCAAATAGGTTTCTAGGTGGTCCCCAACCACTTAAGAGAAACATAATGGGTGACCGGATGTATCCTTGCAGGCAAACGATGAAATTTTAGTATTTATGTATGGAAAAAACTGAAATAAACATAATAGAAATTTACATATAAGAAGTATATAATAACCAACTATGATGGATGTTCCGTGGAGGGAAATTGACCAAAATGATCAATTTTCCTGTTTGGGACAGCAAGGTTAATGGTAAGAAAACATAACATAAACATACATGAATGAAAATATGAAGCAAACAAGTATGGACAACCAGATATGAGGTCTATTTAAGGGTTCTCCTAAGGGGCCGTAGGACTCCCAACCACTAGCTAAGGCTGAAAATAATTGAATACTTCAAAAAATCTGCACTAAAACACATTAAACAAATTAAACCAATTTGTTAGAAAATGAAAGTGAGCAAGTTAAACCCAAGGAAGCAACAAAAAACACCTAGCTAACCAATCTCTCATGGGGATAGCTAACATATCAAGCATTTACCACTACCCCTCAACCCTTAACCAACAATTGACACATCCAACAACTAAAATTCAACAAGTACACACACACTAAGAGCCTTATAAAATTCAGCAGAGCTTTGTTACTATATTCATCCTCCTTTTTTTTACAATGCCAACCTTCTTATTTATAAAGGAGTGGTGAAGGCTTAGGGTTAGGTCACAAGACACTTGTCACTTTTGGAAAAGTGACAAGTGGACCAACCCTAAAGTATTTTTTTCTTTTTTACAAAAAGTAACCTTATCCAAAAAAAAGGGAACCTTATCCAAAAAGGGGATCAAATCAGATTTGACTTGACCCTTCAATTACATAATAATTACTTGCCAAAAGTAAATCATACGAGAGTTTATGTTACAAAAAGCCATTTTTCACAAAATGACAAAGCTTGATATGCCACATCATCATTTGCCTTGGGATTTGTGCCATCCCAAATGCTCTTTGACTACTTCCATGTTTTGCAGCTATAGGTGATGTGTTTTATGATAGTATTCGGCCATCCATGGCTGTCGGATTCACCGGAATGAAGGCCCAAGGTGTGGGGAATTGCTGAGTCGCTTTGGAGGGCAAGGGGACTTCGAGCTTTGGTCATTGTAAGTAAGGAAATGCCAATTTTTCAGGCACTTTTCAGACCTTATTATGTCCCCCCTTTGCTTCCTATAAGTTTCCCTGTGAGTTGGCTAACACATGGCTTTCATTTGGGCTTGTTTCGGTAAGAGGACCCCTTGGACGTGAACTTTGATAGTCTCTTCCTCTATACCAAAAAGTCCCAAATATATTCTTTATTGTTTCCATGTTGTAGCTCTGTCCACTATCTTTCTGTTGCCTTTCATTTGGGACAAGTCCGACTCCGGATGAGTGAGATATGGCCTCGGGAAGGTATGCGGAGGGAGTCGGCCAATGGACTGATCAGGGAAAAGATTTGGAATTGGAGTGAAATTCTGAGTTGGACACCAGAATTGACAGGCTACTACAGGCCTATATACCTATAGCTGAAATGGGCTTCCCTCACCGGGCCCAATTTGACCTCGGAGGCCCCCAATTAGGCCTCTTTCGGTGCATGCTTGTAGGGCCAAACTGAGTACCTATCACTCTGGGACATGTCACTGAAAATATGGGCTAAATTTGCTAAGGTGAATGGCATGGGTGTATTCTAGACATCGTCTCGATCGTTTTGACTATTTACGGGAGAAAATCTGACTCTGTATCAGGAAGTTATGCAATTAAAACGTCTAGTAACTCTTAGGGGGGGGGATTTAAATTATATTATATAGTGTAAACTATATAAATAAAATTTATTAATAATTTTATATGTTTATTATAAGTTTTAATAATAATTTTATTATATATATATATATATATATATAATAAAACAAAAAATAAAACAAATAATAAATTTTAAAATTAAAAAACAAATTTAATTCATAAAATTAAAATTTATATTTAAGAATTAAAATGAAATCCCTCTCCACCCATCAGCCCCTGGTTAGCCATGTGACTGGGCAAATGGGTTTTGCGTCAAGGATGAGCTGGGAAGTGGGAGGCGGTCTCATAGGGAGGTTGCGTGGAAAGGAGCAGCGTGGAGCGGGGAGAGGTGGTTGTGAGGGAGAAGACGGCACGCAGAGGTGGAGGCATGTAAATGGAGGAGGTGCTTGGTGGTATGGGAAGGTGGGCACGCATGTGAGAAGAAGTGGAGGTGGCGCTCGGAGTGGGGAAGGGTATGGGCACGGGATGGTCGAGGTCATGGAGGGGAGGAAGTGGCAGAGCGGGAGCCCTAGGGAAGGTTGTGGGAAGTGGAAGCGCGTGCACGGAGGGGGGATCTCGTGGTGGTGGAAGGAGAGGTTTGGGAGTGTGGGGAAATGGATGTAGGTAGAGGAGAAGGAGGAGGTGGCTGCTGGGTGTCGCACGCAGGAGGAAAGGGAAATGGAGGTGGAGCTCGCGCTGCGCGCAGAAGGGAGGCGGTGGGTGGCTGTGGGAGTGGCTGGTGCGCATGCAAGGGAAGGAAGCATGGGAGGAGAGTCACATGTGGTGGCGGTGGTGGCACCCAGGTGGTGGACGGGAAGCCACCCACCCAAAAATTAAAGTTTGAAAACCATAGCAAAGTGGGTTTTTTGGAAACAAAATCGGATAGGAGGTTTCAGGTTCAAAACGCCTGCACTCCATCAAAAAATTTGGGCAATTTTTTGAGCTTTCTGAGCAAAGAAAAAAGGGGAGGACTGGGATTCAAATCCTAGGGCTTCCCAATGACATGCCCAGGCCTGCAACCTCCAATAGATAGATTTACAATTCAGAATTTAAAGGAGCCATGGAGGCTTGGGAAAGATGCCCAAGAGGGGTTTGAATCCCCTCTCCTTTGCATCTTTTAGCACACAGACACCCTTAATAAACTCAGTCATTAATCCATCAAACTGAACCAGCAAGCAGTCTCATCTTTGAAACAGGCAAACAAAAACTAATTTCTTCTTCCAGAACCTCAAAACAACTAGCAACATATCTTATTGGTTTTTTGGAAATGACATTAATGGATTACCTGGCCAACTGTTGGAGATGGCAGCATGGAAGCTGGTTGTCCACTGTTGAATTATTGTTGTTGTCCAAAACCTCCCTCTGCTTCCATGAATTGCTATTGCAGAGCTCTCCCCTTTCTGGCCAAACTCTCCAAATGGCTTGGGAGAGGGGAGAAGGGGATTTTGTTTTTTTTTTATTTTTTCAAAAAAACCAATTTTCCCCCATTTTGCATGAGGCTACGTGCCCATTCCCCAAATTTCCTGAAAATATTTAATCAAATATTTTATTAATTTTATAATAATTTTGGAAAAATGTGCAAGTCAAAGTTTGACTTTGACTTTGACTTTGATTGACCCTGCTGCAGTTGACTTAGTGCAAAAAATGTTGACTGGCGAGACAGAGTCAGAATCGGACGCAAGTCACATCGTTGGAAAGGTCTTGACGGGTACATCAGGAATATGTCATCACCAACTTGAGATAATGCCACCTCAGCCCTCAAATTCGGCCCGGAACAGTGGCCACTTAAAACCCTTGACTTGCTAGTGGGCCCACATGACACCTAATCTTGCGAAAGGTGCCAAATCGCCATACGATATCCAATTGAGGAAAATGAGATACTGTCTGTAAGTTGAAAAATGCATTATATGGACTAAAATAGGCACCCTGAGCCTGGTGTTATAGACTGGACAAATTATTAAAGGACAAAGGGTTCAAGAAAGGTATTGTTGACAATAATCTATACATTAAGTCTGAAGGTGATAACTTACTAGTTGTGTTGGTTTATGTAGATGACATTAGTTTTGGATGTACTAACAACTCTTTTGTTTAGTGGTTTTCTAATTCTATGCAAACTGAGTTTGAGATGTCCATGATAGGAGAACTGTCATATTTCCTCGGCTTACAAATCAATCAGAGTTCTGCAGGGCTATTTATCTCTCAAGAAAAGCATTTGAAAGAGATATTGAAGAAGTTCTATATGGAGGATTCCTCTCCTGTTAGTACACCTATGGTCATTGGATGAAAGTTAATAAAGGATGATGACTCACCTGATGTTGATCAGAGTTCATATAGATCCATGATAGGTAGTCTTTTGTACATTACAACATCTCGTCCTGATATAATGAAAGTTGTTGGAATGGTAGGCAGATATCAATCATCTCCCAAGCAAAGCCATTTAGTAGTTGTCAAAAGGATATTCAAACATTTGAAGGGAACAATGAATTATGGTCTCTGGTATCCAAAAACTCTAAACTTTCAGTTATCTGCATATTCAGATGCTGATTTGGGAAACTGTCTGGATGAAATAAAGAGCACCAGTGGAGGTGCATTCTTCTTCAGTGATTCTCTGGTAGCATGGTTGAGTAAGTAGCAAGGTTCTATCTAGTTATCAACTACAGAAGCAGAATACATTGTTTCTTCAACTTGCTACACACAAGTCCTCTGGATGACCCAAACTCTTGCAGATTTGAAGGGATCATACACAAATCCCATTCTAATTCATTGTGATAACACACGCACCATTAGTGTTTCCAAGAATCTTGTTCTCCATTCAAAGACCAAGCATATACCAATAAAATCTAATTTTCTCAAAGAACAGGTTACAAACAGAGTTGTTCAACTAAATTATATTCCTTCCATAGAACAGATCGTTGATATCTTCACTAAACCGCTTGCAAAACATTCATTTGAGTATCTACACCAAAAGTTGGGTGTGACCATGTTCTCAAGTTAAAAGAGTCCATCCTGTCAGGGGAAGTATGTGTTGGTTGACTATTTGATACCTCCGAAAATTGCTGCAACAACTTCGGTGGAGCATGTTTTTCTTCAACATTGATGTCAAAGGGGGAGAAGAACAACATGTCGAGATGCTACAATTGGAGATCAATATCTAAGAAGAATAGTACAGCCTTTCAGGGTTGCCATCAATGCCAAAGGGGGATATTGTTGGCATGTTTACAGGAACAACAATGATGCGCTTTTCATTGATGGAAATAAAAAACACGAAAGATAATCTTAGGAAAAGTAGCGGTGATGGCATATTGGTAGCAACAATAGGCAAATAGAAAAGATTTGAAGGAAACAATCGAAGCATCAAGAATTGTTGTTTATAATCTTAGGAGGACGAGCACAGGGCACAGATCTCAGGAACATGAGCATAGAGTGAGTAGGATTCCTTAGAATCCAAGAGTTTGTAGAAGAAATAAATCTCAAGAGTAGGAGTGACATAGGTTGTCGATTGTGGATCAAGGAGCATCGTGGGCTGTTAAATCCAAAGTAACCGCAAGGAGGATAAGAGAAGAAGTAATAAACACTCCAAATATCAGGAGTAGGAGCTACGTGGGTCATTGATCTCAGAGAGATATGGACCATCGATTTGATGAGAGAGGACACGTGGCAAGAGATTAATGTCTCGCTAATTCAAGAATCTGAAGAAGGGAGGTGATTCAACCTTTGACATTGCAAAGCGCAAAGTTGCAAAACGAGAAATCTAGAAATGTAGAAGGTGATCATAGTCATTGGTTGGAAGAAGAATCTAGACCATTAGATCAGAGTCCAGACAAGACCTGAACGAGTGCGCAAGAGAGGAATAGATCCCATTCGTTGGATCTAAGCGCGAAGGACCAACAATTGTTAGATTCAGTGGATTTGCAAGGAGGTTAAGAAAAGAAGAACACAAGAGAGCATTGACTTCGCGAAGTCTGAGTTCGTGAAGAGGAGATCTCAATCGTTGATCTTGGAGAGATATGGACCGTCGATATGGCAAGCACAGATTCAGAAACTGGGAGATTGGAGAACTGGAATGACTAGCAGTCTGAACTCGTGAAACAAGAAGTCGCGTAGCACCCAAACATCGGGCCCCTGGTCACAGCCGAAGGTCACATCATCGGAAGTCTAAATAAAGGAGGTAGTGGAGCTAGCCTCCACTTCAGATATCCCAAGTTGGGAGAATCAAGATGAATCATACCAAGATTATGGAAGTCGCGAGTCACGAAGCACATTTTTGAGAGGCATCTAATCATAACTCATGTTCACACAAAATAAAGGGGCTTAGCCAGAAAAGCCAACATCTATTGTGAAGTATTCTCAGAAAGGGAAAAGGTGCCAAAGGGATGAGCGCAGAGAGGTTCTCTGATTGTAATTGCTAGAAACCACTGATTGTTTCTACCAGATAATTCGAAGAGCTCCAGGGTGATTGCCAGAGGAGATGAAGAGTCTTGATGTAACTTCCAGTGGTATTAATATTCATCAGAGATATAATTAACAGATGGAAAAGGGGTCGAAGACTGTAACTACCCAAGAAGCCAAAATAATCCCTTAATAACGTCGATTCAGGATGAACAGACTCGGTGTAACTGCTAGAGAATATGAAGTGTTGTTATGACGATCCTGCAGAGGACTTACCATGATAAATGTGTGCAGAACAAAGAAGATATGGTTGCTTCTTCTGATAGTTATTCGTGTGGGTAGAAGCATGTTGTGCGCAGTAGCTGAAGCGCACAACAGAGGTGCAGCGTAAAGAATGTAGCGGGACCATAAGGCATAAAACGTAGAATAAAATCAGAACAGAGAGAGAGTTGTGTAGAAGAAAAAGGGAAGAGCATAGAAGCAAAACGATGAAGAAGCAACACAGATAATAACACGCATAAGAATAGAAAGCACAAGAAGATGCAAGCAGGAAGACATTGATGCAGGCAAAGCAGAGAAGTGATGAGACTGGTAAGCCATTGATAAATCCCATATCACTGTAACAAATTTCAGTAACCAAGATTTATATATTGGGGTGGTAGGTAGGTGCTAGGGAGGACTGCTTTCCTCAGAAGTTTAAGTGGGTGCTTGAATACAGGGAGTTGGAGCTCCCATCTGGTTGCATTCAGAAAAACCAGCGAGTCGATGCTTCCTTCTTGGGGGTGCTAGAAAAACTAGGGAGTTAGTGCTTCCTTCTAGTGGGTGCTAAAGAATACAGAGAGTCAATGCTCTCAACAAATTGTAGCTTGAAAAACACAGGTGGTAGGCTCACAAAGAGTTGGTGCTAAGAAGAATGATAATATACAGAAAATAAAGATTACTTATCATAGCAAGAAGAAGAGGTTTTCTCCCTTTATGGGTTTCCTCAGAAATATTTGTCTCTATATACTTCATGTGTGTGATTGATGTTGAATGTTTTATTGCTTACCTTCCTGAATTATTTTGATCATCAATGTGTTTTCTGTAATGAGTTTAAAATGGGTATAATTGTTTAAGCACAGTAACAACTGATTCACCCCCCCTTCTCAGTTGTCCAACATATGTTAACTTGGAGGGATGATTCAAGGTACTTCTAGAATGAATTTTAATATGGTGTAAAAAGATGAAATGCAGGAAATTAATTAGTTTTCTGAATATATAATTTTAATTTTTAGAAATTGTATATGACTTTAAGTACCTAAATGATGGAATTTCCTTAATTTTTTTTTGGTAGAATTATAGAGAACACATTGTTCTTGTAAACTCCTATTTTTTCAAAAATTTAATTATATATATATATATATATATAATGAAAGTTATTATATCCTTGAAATTACAAGGCCTTTCATCAGTACTATTTTTAGATTGTAGATGTGAGTTTGTATTGATGTGGGGTATAAATTATTTTTTAAAATGGTTAAGGCTAAAAAAAAGTTATAAAAATAAAAAAGGTATTCATTTTAAGATTCTATATAAAACAAAAATATAATAAAAATAGTAAACAATACTATTAAAAAAAAATTGTATATTTTAAATTTGCATAGTGGACTCTCTATGTGTTTGTAGTTTCATCTACAATTGGTTTGTGTATCATGTACAAAAATAGAAGTTTTAATATATTTTCAACCCAAACCACCATGTTTATCATCCCAAACCTATATTTGAGGCAACCAACATAGAAAACAAGTATGCTAGAGTTCCCACTCATGCTTGAAAAAAATTGAAATGAAAAGAACACCCATGCACTCTAGGAACACATATGT
>ML787508.1:624129-639867 GCA_009831015.1 Picea engelmannii
TCTGTCACACATTTGAGTTACACTGAGAAAATTGTGTTTCGGTCCATCTACAAGCAGAACATCCTGGGCTTTTCCTTTACCATTACTCAAACTCACCATCCCTTTACCCTTGATTTTACCTAGTTCATCATTTCCAAAGGTTACATTACCTATTTTTATTTTACTTATAGACAAAAACTTATCCTTGTCTCCAGTCATGTTCTTGGAACATCGAATGTCTATATACCAAGAGTGTTTTTGTTTTTGAGCTAAAAGTACTAGACCACATTTTTCACTATCTTTCTTTTTCCAAGTGTTTCCATTTCTAGCTAAGGGTTTTATCCTTAGATTTGCCTTGTAATTCTTCAGATGGCAGTTCGTAGCTTTGTGGCCAAAGTTATGACAATTATAGCATTTGAGCTCATTGATCAATAGGTCAAAGTAATTGGTGTAACTTTGTCTACTCATTGGTTGTTTGGTTATATGTTGCAACAAAATTTTATTTCTTGGTCTCCTTAGTTGCATGTCTCTAAACTTAATTTGACAATTTTCAATCTTTTGACCAAACTTAGAGTAGTAAAAATAGTAACCATGGAAGAAGTTTTGATATGTGAGGGATGGCCTTCTTCTTGGAATTTGTTTCTCCATCTTCTGATATCTTTGGTTTTTATCAGTTTTGGTACCTTTTCCTTCACTTCTCCTTGGCGGTTGATTATCTTCTTTTGTTTCTACAGATTTGTGGTTGTCAATGATTGTAGATTTGACAAACTTGATGGATTCTTTGTTTCTTGGCTGATCACTACTTTATCCTTATTCACAACCTAAACCATTTTTCATCTTTGGATTCCTTTTCTAATTCAGAATGGTGGCTAATCCTTCCAAGGATTTAATACTTGACATATTTTGGTGATACAATGCCTCAAACTTCTCCATCTCTTTTTTGGTTTTTATTATCTCTTCTTCCAAGGATTCACATCTTGATTTCTTCTCTGATAACTTCTATTTCAGAATGTCCTCTATTTTTTTGGCCTCTTCTAACTCCACTTTTAGCAAGGCAAAGTCTTCATCAGGTTTTTTACTGTTTTTCTGGAACTATATCAACAATTGTTTTTTATTTTTCTTCTTAAACCTGAGTCTATCAATTTATTCTAGGGCACTCATCAGTCCTCATTCCAAGTCAACCACATCTTCTTCATCATTATCATCACTTCCTGTTCTCTTATTATCATAATCCTCCTTTTCCATAAACATAAATTCATTAGCCTTATCTTCACAAGAAGAGTCATTATCTGTGTCTCTTGAAGAGTCATCATTGATTACACATAAACTTTTCTTTTTACCAAATCTCTTGGATTTGTACTTCTCTTCACCTTCATAGTTCTGGTCCTTCTTCTTCTGTGGACACTTAGATGCAAAGTGGCCTATCTTTCCACAGTTAAAACATTTGAAGGGCAACTTGCCTTGGTACTTTTCTGATCCTTTCTTTAATCTTCTCACAATTTTTTCTTCAATTTCATCACGCTCAGAATCTTGATTCTTATATGCTCTAAATGATGCTTCTCTAGAGGTGGGTGTATCTTTACCTATCCTCATTTCATATGCAGTCAACGTTCCTAGAAGTTGATCAAAAGGAAGAACTTTTATATCATTAAGTTCTTCTATAGCAGAGACATTTGGGTTGAACCTATCTGGTAGAGATCTCAAAATTTTATGAACTAAAGAGGCTTCCTCAATTTTTTCACCAAGTCCTTTCATTGAATTTACTAGTTATTCAACTCTCAGAAAGTACTTCCCAACTATTTCATCCTCTTACATCTTTAGTTGTTCAAACTATAATCTATAGGTTTGAATCTTGGCATCCTTTACCTTCTCATTACCTTCATAACTGCTAATGAGTTTGTCCCACATTTCTTTGGCAGATTCCAAGTGCATAAATTTTACAAATTTTTCTTCTGCAAGCCCACTCAGAATAGCATTCGTAGCCTTAGTGTTGAAGTTGAATTCTAGCTTGTCATCCTTAGAAGCTAGTACAACTGGCTTTACATAACTAGTATCCACCACATCCCAGACATCTGCACATGAAGCCATTATGTAGGTTCTCATTCTAACTTTCCAGAAGGAAAAGTTTGTTTCATTGGACAGGGGGGACTTATTGGTTGAAGTTCCTGCATGACTAGTCATGTTTAATCTCTAGGATTTCCCTGAGATAAAATGAACTTGCTCTGAATTAGTTGTTACTGTGCTTAAACAATTATGCCCATTTTAAACTCATTACAGAACACTCATTGATGATCAAAATAATTCAGGAAGGTAAGAAATAAAGCATTCAACATCAATATCACACATGCAGTATACAGAGACAAATATTCCCAAGGAAACCCATAAAGGGAGAAAACCTCTTCTTCTTTCTATGATAAGTAATCTTTATTTTTTGTACATTATCATTTTTCTAAGCACCAAATATTTGTGAGGATACCACCTCTGTTTTGCAAGCTGCAACTTGTTGAGAGAACCAATTCTCTGGATTCTCTAGAACCCATTAGAAGGAAGCACCAACTCCCTTGTTTTTCTAGCACCCACTAGAAGGAAGCACCAACTTCCTGGTTTTTCTGGCTGCAACTAGATGGGAGCTCTGAATCTCTGTTTTCAAGCACCCACTTGAACTTCTAAGGAAAACAGTCCTCCCTAGAACGTCCATACCACCCTGAGATAAAAATCTTGGTTACTGAAATTTGTTACAGTGATACAGGATTTATCAATGGATTACTAGTCTCATCATTATTCTGCTATACTGATATGCTCTGCCTGCATCAGTGTATTCCTGCTCGCATATTCTTGTGCTTTATGTTCTTCTACATGTTATGCTCTGTGTCGCTTCTTCATCGTTCTTCTTCTATGCTCTGCCCTTTTTCTTCCTGCACACAACACTCTCTATGTTCTAATTTTATTTTGCATTTTATGCCCTATGCTCCTGCTACATTCTTTGTGTTGCGCCTCTCCTGTGCACTTCAGCTACTGTGCACAACATACTTCTACCCACATGAATAACTATCAAAAGAATAAAACATCTCTTCTATTTTCTACATATATTTATCATGCTAAGTCCTCTATAGGATTGCCATAACAACACTTCGTATTCTCTAGCAGTTACACTGAGTATATTCATCCTGAATGGTCATTATTCAGGGATTCTTTTGACATCTTGGGAAGTTACAGTCTTTGACCCCTTCTCCACCTATCAATTATCTCTCTGATTAATCTTCATACCACTGGGAGTTACATCGAGATTCTTCATCTCCTTTGTCGATCACCCTGAAGCTCTTTGAATTCTCTAGCAGAAACAATCAATGGTTTCTGGCAGTTACAATCAGAGAACCTCTGCACATTCATCCCTTTAGCACATTTTCCATTTATAAGAAAACTTCACAACATGCGCTATCTTTTTTGGCTAAGCCCATTCATTTAATGTGAGAACGAGCTTTGGTCAGACGCCTCTCAAAAAGGCGCTTCGTGACTCGTGACTTTATGAATCTTGGTATGAGACATCTCGATTCTCCCAACTCACGATATCCGAAGTGGAGGCTAGCTCCGATTGCTCCTTCCTTTATACTTTTGACGATGTGACCTCCAGCTATGAATAGGGGCCCGACGTCTAGGCGCTACATGACTTTGCGTTTCACGAGTTCAGACTGCTAGTCATTCCAATTCTCCAATATCCCGATTTTTGAATCTGTGCTTGCCATATCGACGGTCCAGATCTCTCCAAGATCAATGATCGAGATCTCCTTTTCGTGAACTCGGACGTAGAAAATTCAACACTCTCCTACTTTCTTATTTTCTTATCCTCCTTGCAAATCCATTGGATCTAATGGTTGTTGGTCCTTCGCGCTCAGATCCAATGAATGGGATCTATTCCTCTCTTGTGCACTCGTTCCTCCTCTCTGGAATATGATCTAACGGTCTAGATTCTTCTTCCAGCCAACGACTGTGTTCACCTTTTGCATTTCTGGATTTCGCATTTCGTGACTTTACATTTCGCAATGTCGAAGGTTGACTCACCTCCCTTCTTCCGATTCTCGAATTAGCGAGGCAGTAATCTCTCGCCACATGTCCTCTCTTGTTTGATCGATGGTCCAGATCTCTCTGATATTAACGGCCCACGTCGCTCCTCCTCCTGAGATTTGGAGTGTTGATTACTGTTGCGCTTATCCTCCTTGCGGCTACACTGGATCTAACGACCCAAGGTGCTCCTCGATCCACGATCGACATCCCACCTCGCTCCTCCTCATGAGATTTATTCCTTCTATAAACACTTAGATTCTAAGGAATCATGCGCACTCTGTGCTCATGTTCCTAAGATTTGTGCCCTGTGCTCGTCCTCCTAAGCTTGCAAAAAACAATTTCCGATGCTTCGATTGTTGATTTTATATCTTTTATGTTTGCCTATTATTCATGTCAATATGCCATCATCACTCCTCCTCGTGAGATTATCTTTCCTGTTTGTCCTTTCCATCAATGATAAGCGCATCATTGTTGTTCCTGTAAACATGCAAACAACATATTGTTGGTTAATTGATTTTAAGTTAAGATGGGGGTCATTTTTGATGTATTAATATTATTTAAGACATTAAAGTAATGAATTTTTTAATTATCAAGTGAAAATAAAAATACATTAATTATTTATATTATAAAATTGTTTTACAAAAAAAAAAATTCCCAAGGTAAGAATTAGCAGGAAACCCTTCAGTACTTGTTGACCAAAATTTGGTCAACTATATTTTCCAGCTCTTTGATTAATAAAAAATATGTTATCGGAGTATTGAAAATTTTGAACTATTATAAGTTCAATGTGTAGACTTTAGTCTCATCTTTGCCACTCATTTTTCGGATTGGAAATCAGAGTTTGTATTCTCAAGATATCTAGGTTTAAAGTTTAAGCGTAAAATGATGCCTTTTTCATGTGGAATAAGGCTAATTATTCATAAATATATCCACATTTTCTTGGACCCAAGACCCTTGATATTCTTAATTTCTGTCGAGTTCAAAACCCATAAAAATCTATCTCTCCCAGGCACCTGCTATAATTCTCCACTTTTCTCGTATCTATTTTTGCTCTCTTCCTATACTTAGTATTATTTTTGAAATCTTTCTTTCTTACCTCTCCATTCTTCTCACTCTATATCCCACTTTGAAAAAATTTAAAAAAACTCACACCCCAAATCACCCTCTCACCAATCCATACTTCAAAAAAATTCCAAGTCCTTTCGAACTCTCGTACTCACCTCACTCCCCAACCCAACACTCTACTCACTCACCTTCCCCCATTTTTATTTCATACTTAATTTTTTTATACTTTTCGGACTCTCGAACTCTCATACTTCCCAACCCCCTCACATCCCTCACTCTTGTGAGTTTGAAATTCTGCCCCGCTTATTTATCCCCTCCCATCCTCTCCCCATATGCCATCCTAATCTCACCCACTCCCTACATTTCTCTCTCTCCCGCCCTTCCCTTCCCCACCTCAGCCTACGTAACTCCCCAACTATTCTCCCCTCATTTATCCATCCCCCTCACTTTCGCCACCTACAAACTACCTCCCTCACTTCCCCTCTTTCCTACTCTCGTTCACTCTCCCTTTTAAACATCTTACCTTAATCCATTTTAAATTATTTAATTTCCAAACCAATTAAACCCTTCCACATGGACACCTATGAAAAAATGACAAGTGGCAGCATGAGAATGGTGCAATATGGAAACTCATGAGTGGGTAACATGGAATGTTTCTGAGAGTGACACAAGGCACACTTTTATTGCATACACATGGAAGATTTTTAACGTGTCATATGAAGATATGTGGCATCTCATCATTGGTGAAATATGGAAGTATACCAATGGGAACACATGGAAATATTCGATTGGTGCATTAGCATGGTGACTCATCCATGTTGATTGGGAAGATTGGTGGTTGACTTGGCATGCAAAATTATAATTTTATTAAACAATTTTCTAAGGGTTGAATCCTCCAAGCTCCATTTTATCCTCTCTTCTTTGTTTGTTGTCAACTATATGTTACACTTAACATTATATGTCACTAATAATTTCATATTCTCATGCATGTGGGATAATCTTCATGAAAAAAAGTTGAAATTACTAAAGGAAGGACGAAATTCATCCAAGGGATGAGATTTTCCGATCAATTTTGATCGATGATGGATGAGTGTAAATCTTGTGGAGGCGATAACTTGAGCTCTAGGTATCATAATCGCGCAAACTTCATATCATTGGAAAGATATTTCGATGTAGAAGATGATGGTATAGCTTTCAAGTGCTGAAAGTTTCCACATGTTTCCCAGAAATTAAAATATTAGTTAGTTTCATGTTTAATGGTCATGTGTGACAATTCAACTTCATGAGTTCATATCTTGAGATCTAGGTGGAGAAAAGGTTGACTATCATTTTTAGAAAATTAAAACATAGTCCCCCTCTTTAAAAGGAAAATTAATTGAATTTTGAAAATAAAGTTTATTTAAAAACAAAAAGGAAATGGAACCATTTAAAAGTTATGGATGTTAATGATGTGAATTCATTAATAAGAACTTAAATTAGGCATTTATTAAAGAATATGTTTTAAAAAGAAAAGTGTATGGGAATTTCGAGAGAGGAAAAAACCCTAACTACTCAAGTAAGTTACAAAATCTCATCTTTAAAAGAGAACATGGACATCATCAAAAAAAGAAGAAGAGGAAGGAACAACCATGAATAATCATCCAAGATTCTGTTGAAAGAAAAAATATCTCCATCTTCTCCACCCTTTCTATTCTTCTACACCATTTCTGGTAGCTTTATGCTTAAGTCTCTCAATTGGGCACAGGGATGAGTTCTTGAGTGTTCTTCTTGCATTCTTCCAAAATATTTTTCTTTTATGATCATGGAGTATTTACAGCCATACAGATGACTCTCAAAGATTTTGTAATGAAGAACATCTTTCATGAATAAAACTCCAGAAAGAATTGGTTCAGGGTTGATTTTGATTGTATCTTGTAACTTTGAGTCTTAAGTATGAGGTATTTGAGATGATCAAATTCTCTTTTGATCTTGATAGTAGTACTCTTTTCAAATTCTTTGAGATGATCAAATTATTCTCTCATATTTTTTATGAGGAAGACATAGATGCATTTATATATCTGATTAAGAAGATTGTGTATGTGATTCTAATTGCAAAGAAATTATGATGTTGAAGCCCTCCTTCAATATTTTCAATTGTTTAAATACTTCTTGTTGCATACACAGATCGGATTAGGTTATTGAAGAAACATATCATTTTATAATTTCAAGCAATAAAGATCTAGGGTTTGTTTCCTTAGCATTCTCCTAATCCAATATATCACAGATATATATTTTAGCCCAAGAGGATTAACACCTCTTTAAAACCGAAGGAGAATTCATATTCTCATGAGGTTGTCATTTCAGTCCTTGACAGATTCAAATGTCAACAGTACTTCCCCACTTCATGGATGATAAACAGGGTAACCCTAATTACAAGGCATAACCCCAAGGGGAACAAGGGATTTGAACCCGTGACCTCCTCGATAGGGGATAGCTTCACGTAATCACTTGAGCTAACCGTTGGCGATATTTTTTTTGACAAAATCATGTTATTGTTTTTTAAATATATATGTATTGAAATATTTTTAAAAAATTAATAAATTTTCATCAATAGAGAAACTCAAGCCCAAAAGATAGAGTAAAACAGGGGTCATTTTTAATGTATTATTATTATTTAATACATTAAAGTAGTGAATTTTTAATTAGCAAGTGAAAATAAAAATACATTAATTATTTATATTATAAAATTGTTTTACAAAATTGGCCCGCACGGGTGTAGACGGATTGGCAAGTGGCGTGTAAATGGAAGGAAATTTGTAAAATGAAGTCTCATGTTCGATTCTCACCCAGATTTACTCGTGCGCCATTCTTGCAGGCTGGGTGGTTGCACCTGGGGTTATAGTGGTAGCTGACGGGGATTGACCCCGTCTCACGCGAGTACGAGAACCGCGAGTTGCCGATTCCCCCAGTAAAAAATAAAAAATAAATAAATAAAAATAAAATGAAAATAAATAAAATAAAAAATTGTTTTACAAAATATTTTTTCTCCAAGGTAAGAATTCGTCGAAAACCCCTCAGTACTTGTTCACCAAAATTTGGTCAACTATATTTTCCACTCTTAGATTAATAAAAAAATGTTATCGAAATATGAAAATTTCTCAGTCTCAGCTTTTGCACGCATTTTTTGGATCGAAAATCCAAGTTTGTATGCTCAAGATATCCAGGTTTAAAGATTAAGAGAAAAATGACGCCTTTTCAATGTGGAAAAAGACTAATTTTTCATAAGTATATCCACATTTTCTCAGGCCCCAGACCCTTGATATTCTTAATTTCTGTCGAGTTCAAAACCCATAAACATTTATCTCTCGAAGGCACCCGCCATAATTATCCACTTTTCTCGCATTTCATTTTCCCCTCTTCCTATACTTAGTCTTATTTTCTAAATATTTCTTTCTTACCCCTCCATTCCTCTCACTTTATATCCCACACTTAGAGAAAAACAAAAAATACTCACGCCCCCACTCACTCCCTCACCACTCCATACTTCAAAAAAATTTGAAGTCCTTTCAGACTCTCGTACTCACCTCGCTCCCCAACCTGACACTCTACTCACTCACCTTCACCCCCTTTTTATATAATGCTTAAACTTTTTATACCTTTCAGAATATTGAACTATAATACTTCCCAACCCCCTCACATCCCTCACACCTGTGAGTCTGAAATTCCACCCCCCTTATTTCTCCCCTCACCTCGCCCTATGTCATCCTAATCTCACCCACTCCCTATATTTTCCCCTCTCCCTCACTTCCCTTCCCCACCTCACCCTATGTCACTCCCCAACTATGCTCCCCTAATTTATCCCTCCCCCTGACTTCCTCCACCTACAAACTACCTCCCTCAGTTCCCCTCTTTCCTACTCTCGTTCACTCTCCCTTTTAAACATCTTACCTTAATCACTTTTAAATTATTTAATTTCCAAACCAATTAAACCCTCCAACATGGACAACTGTGAAAAAATGACAAGTGGTAGCAGGATAATCGTGCCATATGAAAACTCATGAGTGGGTAACATGGCAAGTTTATGAGAGTGACACAAGGCACACTCTTATTGGAAACACATGGCAGATTTTTGACCTGTCATATGAAGACACGTGGCATCTCATCATTGGTGACATATGACAGTATACCAGTGGCAATACATGGCAATATTCGGTTGGTGCATCAACATGGTGACTCATCAGTGTTGAATGGGGAGATTGGTGGTTGACTTGGCATGAATAATTATTATTTTATTCAACAATTTTCTAAGGGTCAAATCCTCCAAGCTCCATTATCTCCTCTCTTTTTTATTTCTTGTCAATTATATGTTACACTTAACATTATATGCCACTAATTATTTCCTATTCCCATGCATGTGGGATAATATTCATGCAGAAATGTTGAAATTATTAAAGGAAGGACGAAATTCATCCAAGGGATGAGATTTTTCCATCAATTTTGATCGATGGTGGTTGAGTGTCAATCTGGCGTAGGCGATAAATTGAACTCTTAGTATTGGAATGGCGCATAATTTATACTGTTAGAAAGGTTTTTCGATGTAAAATATGATGGTACAGGTTTCAAGTGATGAAAGTTTCCACATGTTTCCTAGAAATTAAAATCATTCAGCTTCATGTTTAATGGGCCTCTGTGACAACTCAACTTCACGAATTCATATATTGAGATCCGGATGACTGATTTAGGAAAACTTTATATCGTTGAAAATCTAGGATGATGAAGATCACATATGAAGTGATTTCTATGGATAAAAGGTTGACCATAATTTCCATAAAATTAAAACACAGTCCCCCTCTTTAAAAGGGAAATTAATTGAATTTTGAAAATAAAAGTTTATTTAGAAAATTTTATTAAAAAATGAAAAGGAACCATTTAAAAGTTATCATATGGTAATAATGTGAATTAATTAATAAGCACTTAAATTAGGAAATAATTAAAGAATGTGTTTCAAAAAGAGAAGTGTACGGGAATTTCAAGAAAGGAAAAAACCCTAAATACTCAAGTAAGTTATAAAATATCATCTTAAAAAGAGAAGAGGGGCATCATAAAAAAAAGAATCAGAAATGTCGGAGGGGCAGGGAAAAAGATCAGAGGAGGAATAAGGTACAGCCATGAATACTTAGCCAAGTTTATGATCAAAGAAAATAGATTTCCATCTTTTCCACTATTTCTATTCTTCTACACCATTTCTAATAGCTTTATGCTTGAGTCTCTCAATTGGGCACAAGGATGAGTTCTTGAGTCTTCTTCTTGTATTCTTCCAAAATATTTTTCTTGTATGATCATAGAGTATTTACAGCCATATAAATGACTGTCAAAGATTCTGTAATGAAGAACATTTGTCATGAATAAAACTCCACACAGAATTTCTTCGGGGTTGATTTTGATTGTATCTTGTAACTTTGAGTCTTAAGTATGAGGCATTTGATATTGACCTATCGAACTCTCTTTTGATCTTGATAGTAGTACCATAGAAAAGTTTAGGGGCAAAATCTAGCCCCTTCAAATTTTGGCAGGGCAAATTTTATATATTAAAAAAAAACCCATATTAATCCCAATTTGCCTCCCCTTTATTTTTAAAACAATATTAATTATATATTTATCCCAAAAATTACAGTCTAAATTTAAATATTAATTACATTTTCGCCTTGGAAAAATGATGGTCATCCTCCCTTTCCACCGATTTCTAGGAGTAGCCATTGATCTTCCAAGGTTTTCGCCCACAATTTTAGTTTTTTCATAAGGCCAAGGACCATGATTCACCTCGATTTGGGAATGGCCATTCGCCTTAGGTTTTTTTCACTCAACGATTTGGAGTTTTTAAAGAGGATGCCGTCTATTTGGAGTTTTTACATGCATTCGGTCATGAGTGTCAAAAAATTTTGCCCCAATTTGATGGTGATTCACAATATTAATAGATCCAAGTGGTTCAAATTGAAATTGTCAGCCACGCCTAGCTTGAAATATTCAAGGGCCAAGTTCCAACTCAAAATTCTATAGTTAAAATTTGCAAATTACAGGAGGGAAAAGCATTGAGTTCTTTCCATCTTCTTGGTTTCTCTGTGTCAATGTTTCTGGTTGCTAGCCTGGCCCCTGCAACACCTTGATATCAGGTAGTTCATAAGTGTCTTATGATCCCTCTCTACAACTTTTGAAATTTGTCAAGGTTGTGCAGGGATAATATTAATTTCTTATCATTTATGGGCTCATGGTTCTCCTCTCCGCTAGTAGTAGAGTTGTTTTGGGAATTCATTAAGTGCATATGCTAGTAGGGATTATCCTTACCAGCGATAGATCCCACCCATTCTCCAGGATAGCATATGCTTCAGGTCATGACGAGTGATTGTTTGGGTTAGTGATTCGAGTAGATCAATAGTTATGTGTAACGTGTTTAATTTTTTGAGCTTACCAACAGTTTGGATAAACTACCTGGGTGTTTTTAAATCATTCTCAAAAGCTAGTGTTAAAACACAGTGTTTGAGCACCGTGTTTCATCGTTGTGTTTCCCAATGCTCATTACTTGTGTATTTACACGCACATCGCACAAGTGTCATCCTGATCAGTGATAGAGCCCACTCAGCCTCCGAGATAACAAAGGCTTCAAGTCACGATGAACGATTGTTTGGGTTAGTGATTTCCAATTGGAATAGATCAATAGTTCTTTGTTTAAGTTTTTGAGCTTACTCACAGACTATAGTTTGGATAAATTACCTGGGCATTTTTAAATCATTCTCACAAGCTGGTGTTGAAACACGGTGTTTCAACACAGTCTTCCCAATGTTGATTTCTTGTGTGCTTCCATGCACGTGGCACAAGTGTCATCTTGATCAATGATAGAGCCCACCCAGCCTCCAGGATAGCAGAGGCTTCATGTCATGATGAGTGATTTTTTGGGTTAGTGATTGGAGTACATTAGTACTTTTGTATTTAAGTTTTTGAACTTACCCACAGTTTGAATAAATTACTTGGTCATTTTTAAATCATTCTCACAAGCTAGTTCTGAAACAAGGTGTTTCAACACCATTTTCCAAATGCTCATTGCTTGTGTGTTTCCACGAACAAGTATCATCCTGATCAGTGATAGAGCCCACCCATCCTCCAGGATAGAAGAGACTTCAAGTTATGACGAGTGATTGTTTGGGTTAGTGATTGGAGTAGATCAGTAGTTTTATATTTAAGTTGTTGAGTTAATGGCGTTATTAAATCATTCTCACAAGTTGGTGTTGAAACACGGTGCTTCAACACCGTGTTTCTCAATGATCATTGCTTGTGTGTTTCCACGCACAAGTGTCATTAGTGATAGAGCCCAACCAACCTCGACCCTCCAGCATAACAGAGGATTCAAGTCATGACGTTTGATTGTTTGGGTTAGTGATTGGAGTAGATCAATTGTTTTGTATACTGTGTTTAAGTTTTTGAGCTTACCCATAGTTTGGATAAATTACCTGGGTGTTTTTAAATCATTCTCACAACTTACAATTTGTTGCTGAAACACGTTGTTTCAGCACCATATTTCCAAAATCCCCATGCTTGTGTGTTTCCAACCCAGGTCCCACCGATCATACTAGATTTCCAAGAAAGAATATAATCCAAAGCATAAGTAATGCAATTCTTCCCACAAAGCTACAATTTCACATTCCTATATGAGTTTTAATAAGTAAAATTCCATTCAAATGCATGCCTATACTTGTGTGCATATTGCAGTATCAAGACCATGTCACGCATCTAGATAAGCATAGTTACAGATAGTTTTAGATAGATGTGGAATGCTTAGAGTGAGTTTGTGCCGAACAATGAGCAAGAATGAAAAATCTAATGCATTCATTTCTACAAACACTTCATATGCATCCTCATACAGTATTCTAATTTGTTGGTATTATAATTTCATACAAACATTTCCTCAAGACTCAACCTATTGCTATAACCTATATCATATTGTACAATGTGCTCCCTACTATGTAGTATGTTAATAATAGAGTATGTTAATAATAGAAAAATAATGAAAGATAGTTATCCATATGGCCATTTTTCACCATGAAAATCAATTAACCAAAATTTTCCACAGTCCACTCTAGATTTTTCCTAAACCACCATATATTACTATATATTACTATTTCAAACCAATTATAACCAAACACATAACTGATAGTATTTCACTATTGCGGATGCATAGCCCTAGCCGTGACTCACAAGTGGCTTCTATGATAGAAAACATATTGTTGGGTGGAATGTTCTTGTTTGTAGTTGGTAGAGAATCTCTGATTTAGATAAGTACCCTTTATATGTTTGTGAGTATGGACAAGAATGGTTACTTTTGATCACTTTATGATGAATGACAAGTAGAAATTAGCAATGTAATAGTATTTGCAATTAATCCTCCTCAATGCATTAAAGGCTAGTTTGCATATCTATATAGGTGGTGGAATTCTGCAGCCATTTTATATGTCGGTGGTTAAATTAGTGGCCTTGTACCCATTATTTATGCCTTGGAATGTAACAATAAGGAAGACCCCTCTCTACAATCATTTAGCCACAAGGTCAACGTTTGACTTTTATCTCAGAAGAACCCTCTCTACAATCTATGAGAACGCGCAATAAAAAAGTGAACGGATGACTTTGTGGCTCGGTACTGGTGTAACTCGAATATACAATTAGGTTAGGAGTGGCTGTGGAACAATGTACATAACAATGTACATTGGAAAAAAAGTTATAAACAATTAGGTTAGGAATGGCCGTGGAACAATGTACAGTGGAAAAAAAGTTATAAACAACACTTGGCTTCACTGGATGCAATAACAGAAACATACTAACTTGGTTGAAACTTTGATAGGCAGGTGGGCCACAATACAGTCTACCAAAGGGAAGAAGAGATGGAAGGATTTCTTCAATAAACGATGTGGATTTACCCGGTCCCAGTTCACTCGTTTCTGATGCAGCTGCAGCATTCTCGGCCAAGGGTTTGATCATCGCAGATATGGTCACTCTGCTCGGTTAGTATTATTAATATTTTACACATCCACTTAATTTAGGTACAAGTTAATTAATTTTTAATTAAGTGAATTCAAAGGATACTTATGTAATTGTATTGTTTATTTTCGTATACAAAGATGAAGAGAAGCTAATATTTTCTTTTGGGTTCAACTCCAGGCGCGCATACGGTGGGGAACTCGCTCTGCAGTTTCTTTAGCGATCGACTATTGAGTTTTCAAGGAAGTGGGAAGCCGGATCCTACTATGGATCCCGCATTAGTGGCGAGGTTGAAGAAAGTCTGCCCATCTCCGAGCTCGACGTCAACACAGAACTCCAACGTATTTCTGGATCAGAACACTTCGTTTATCTTCGACAACAGCTACTACAAACAACTGCAATTAAAGCATGGAATTCTTCAAATTGATCAGGAGCTTGCCTCTGACAGCTCAACCAAGAACATGGTAACCAACTTTGCCACTGATGGAAATGCGTTTAGTAAGAGCCTCGTCGCCGCCATAATAAAAATGGGGAACATTAGAATATTAACGGGCAACAACGGAGAAATTCGAACTAATTGCAGAGCCGTAAATTGAGCATCGTTTTCCTACTTAAGGTCACGGACGGACGGACGGAAATACATTCAGGTTCTCAAAATTGAATATGTAATTGTAATGCCATGTACTCTTATTCTTATCGCATATTACTTTGAATTGATCATCGTCTGGCTGTCCTGATTCTGCGCAATATTGAACACTGATTGTGCGCAATATTGAGTTCAATATTGAAGCTTCGATTACTTTATCGATGGATAGATAGACACTTTCCCTCCCTTCCTTTAAAAATCAAAAGCAGAGATCCAACATATATTCGTCCATATGGAATAATAGAGAAAGAAATAAATGACACTTTCACTATAAATAAAAATATAAAATAGACTAACGTCTGGGCAAATCCCACCATACCAATATATCGTAAAGAACCGAGTCATTAAAATTCATTGTATCACCTTGGTCATTTTTTTTGAGTGGGATTCATTCTTATTAGTGCCATTTCAACCTTCCATCATCTCACTTGTAAGTTATATTCATTTCAAATTAGTTTTCTAATGTAATATTTGAAAAATTATCATTAAATATGACATATTAATTAATATATAAATATAATTTTGTTTAAGTTAATGATGGTCTCTCATGAGATCTTAGTGGAAATGTAAACCTGGAAAAACAACAATAATTTGAATAATTAGTTTTCTCAATATACAACTTTTAATCATAAAAATTATGAATAACTATGTCAAATTTCATTTTTTCTAACATTGGAATCTTACTTTTCCAACAAAATATAAGGTATGAGTGAGTGCAAGAAGTTTGTGGACGATAAAGTGGCAACGGGGTGAGCAGGAATGCATTCCTGATGTGACAAGTTCGGCAAACCCAAAACCTCCACTCAGTGAGCCAAGTAGGAAAGTTCCCAAGAACACGTGCAAGTTCCTAAAAAAAATTGAAATAAAAATAATGTGCACAAACTTTAGGAATGTGCACATGTTCCTAAATCACCCGCGTGTTATTAGGAATAGGAGCGCACACGTGTTCCCGTTAACATGAAATATCTTTCTATCGCCCCGCC
>ML787508.1:643122-659399 GCA_009831015.1 Picea engelmannii
ATTTCAAAAATACAGTGCTTCAACTATCAAAAGTACGGTCACTACAGAAATTAGTGTCTCGAGCTAAAGAAAAGGAAGGAGAAACACGAAGCATCGATTTCCGAAGAAAAGGAACCTGTAAAGAAGATTAAGCAGGATGGAAGAGACTCCTTCTACTAGAAGGTAAACAACACTATTCTTATTTTCTGTACATATCTTCCTTGCATTGTCTTTGTACATATCTTGTATATCTTGGAAAATAATGTGTTCCAAGAAGAACTATACCTATGGAAGAACAACAAGATAAGAATGAATATCATTAGATAATACACATGAAGGGATGAAATATATCATGTGAAATCTATTACAAGATAAGCCGAAATCAGAATCGATCTTGAAGAGACTTAGAAGTCAAACATCAAGAGGAATTGGAGAAATACTTATGACGACAGCTAATATAGAAGCGTGGACTCTATTAGATAAAGAAAGCCAATTATATATTGCAGAAGACAATAAGGATGCAGATGGAAGTATGGACGCTATTAGATGGAGGGAGCCGATTATATGCACTCTTACATGAAGCAAGGATTAGGAGGGAGCTAATCCTATGATCCATTAAAGATGATGAAATGTATATATCCATGGTAGCAGTCATGAAAGAAAGCACGTGTTCAGTTCAGCTCCAGAATAAGACTTCCTCAGAAGCTTTAAAGAATCCCCGGTTGTTCATCCAGATCCATGATTCTATGATGAAAGGAAGAAGTGGAATCTCTAGAGCATGGAATCTATAATAAACTCCTTGGAACTAAGAGCTAAAGAAAAACTTGAAGAAGAACATGAAGATTCCAAGAAAGAAAGAGAAGCCAAAACAACCAGTCGTTATATCAAGATTACCAACTTGATATGAACTCACTAAAAGAAATCAAGTAGAAGAACCGAAAGTCATGATGAATAACAATGTATGGAAGACTTATGAATGAAATCATTGCGAGATATAGAACTAGAGGTTCTCCTAGATGGAGGGAGAAGAGTATGATGATTACTTTTTCCAGTACACCAGACATATCACTGCGTGAGTCATTATATCATCCACAACATCCATGAGTCAGAATTCTACATCAGATGAATGCAAAGAATATTCTCCAGAGAAAGAGCATATAAAGAGCAATCTCAAGACCTTGAGGCATACCAGAAAGAGACTTATGTATGGATATAAGAAGAAGACAACTTGGTGGAGAACCTCCAGTGCACAGTAGAAGCGTGGTGAAGATTTCCTATAAAATCAAGGTGAATACTTAGAAGATCAGATCTCATGATGATAGAAGAAGTACCACATGAATATGTTCCAGTTCTACAACTATGATATACTCTATTTTTTAGATCTACATGAAGCCTTCACAGTGTTCCAGACTACAATACAAGCATTACATTATCCATGATAAAGTCCAAAAGGGAGAAAATGATTTCTCCAATACATATCTCCACAGATGAGCAGATCTCCACAGATGAGTAGATAAACATACATTTTGGTAAAGCCTCTATTCAAGATGAAAGAACTTGCATACTCAAGCTAGAGCTCATGGAAATAACTCTCTTAGCTGGAAGGGAAGACTCTACAAGCTAGAAGAAGGTACGCAAACATTTCTTTTTTTTATTGAAATAACTCTCCAGTTAGGAGGGAGCATCGAAAATATTATTTATCTTTGTAATAGTCTAGATTGGATAGATGCTTTCTTGTTCAAAAAGTGGATTGAGATTTTTGACGGGCAGTGACTTCCCATTGTAGTTAACATGGGAGGCATACTGATTGTTGATTTATCATAGACAACGAATTCCCATTATGGGGAGTGGTCTAGGACAGTCATTCTTCTTAGCAGTCACTCTGAGTAGTGGTCAAGTAGAATGGTCCACCTCGTCAGGAAATCATTCTTTCGAAGTTCACAGTTGTGAGCAGTCTCTAAGAATCGTTCGTTTTGGAGGTTGATGCAGGACAGACATTCCTCGAGGGTTATACATTCTCTCCAGGTTACACTTTAGTGTCGGAGGAATGGCCCAGGGTGGGGAATGGTTTGGACAGTTATTCCTCGAGGGAAGACTCACTCTCTCCAGGTTACAGTTTGTTTAGTGTCGGAGGAATGGCCCAGGGTGGAGAATAGTCTACGCTCAGCAATCAGGGACAGTTATTCCTCGAGAGAAGACTCATTCTCTCCAGGTTACACTTTGTTTAGTCTCAGAGGAATGGCCCAGGGTGGGGAATAGTCCAGGCTCAACAATCAGGGACAATTATTCCTCGAGGGAAGACTCATTCTCTCCAGGTTACACTTTGTTTAGTGTCGGAAGAATGGCCCAGGGTGGGGAATAGTCCAGGACAATCATTCCTTAGCGTAGACTCATTCCCTCCAGGTTACACTTTGTTTAGTGTCGGAGGAATAGCCCAGGGTAAGGAATGGTCCAAACATTTCTCGAGGGTAGACTCATTCTCTCTAGGTTACACTTTGTTTAGTGTCGGAGGAATGGCCGAGGGTAAGAAATGGTCTAGGCTCAAAAATCATAAATAATCCTTCTTCCTTGGTTGAGAAGAATGGGGAAGATATCCCATTGTTGATATTCTATATTGAGGGTAGAAATTATTTTAGATCTCACAGACGTGAGTGAAAGATTGGCCCAGATGATTATTGTTGATATTCTATACTGAGGGCAGACATTCTTTCAGATCTCACAGACGTGAGTGAAAGATTGACCCAGATGATTTAGTTTTTATCATAACATTGTTTCTATGCAGATGAAGACTACTGTGGTGGCAGCCATTCTTTCATATCTCACAGACGTTAGTGAAAGATTGGCCCAGATGATATAGTTTTTATCATAACATTGTTTCTATGTAGGATGCTCTCAGATGTTTGTTATGAAGACTATATGACAGTAGATGAGGACTATTGTGGTGAATATGTTTCATCATTCGCAACCTTACGTTGCTGATCAAGTACTTGTGTGTTACTTGATGTGGTAGTTAACCACTGGATTGTAGTTATGTACTACTATGAACAGACACATATGTGTTCTATCCTTGTTCTAATTTCCTTGAATACTATCAGCAGTTTATTGGAGACAATGATCATTTAGATGAATGATGAACAGAGATTTTCCAGACGGAAAATAGTTCAGAGCTTTTACTCCTCTTCTATCACTCTATGGTGAGAGTGACTTATCCAACATCATAGCTAACTACTCAGATGAAGTATGGTTTCAAGAGATGATGTAGTTGATGATGGTGGTGATGCTCATGATCTA
Organism: Picea engelmannii; assembly: GCA_009831015.1. Lineage (NCBI taxonomy): Eukaryota > Viridiplantae > Streptophyta > Pinopsida > Pinales > Pinaceae > Picea > Picea engelmannii. The sequence goes on from ML787508.1 coordinate 646,393, forward strand.
GTCATGCTACCGGGTAAATAGTATATTTTGTGCTCAAGTCCATTACCCGTAAATACCTCTCTAGCTAGGAGGGAGTGTTAATATTATGGTAGGTATGGGAGGTATTTACCCCCACGTGTGAACCTAACAAGAATAGAAGACTCTGCGAAGAAAGAGAAACCCTAATGAGTTGGCTAATAACCTTAGAAACCTTGTCGACTCAAGAAGATAATTTCTATTAGGCTATTAGCCTCCAAGAGAAGAAGTCAGCCATAAATTATAATAATATACTGAACAAACACTTATCCAGAAGGAGAAGTCAGCCCCAGCAAAACTAGCAGAACCACTATAAATACAGGGTGCCAGTTCTCATTTGTCACATCTCAGAATTGCAGTTCTACAGTTTGGTGCGCACTGTAGTTGCAGTCTTGTGCGCAGGTTGGGAGGAAGAGCTGGTGCAGGTGCAAGAACAACAAGATCTCAGTTTTGTCTTGAATATCTCTTGGCTAGGGTTTGGAACATCTGATCAGTCTTTTGTGATGCACTATCCTTGGGGATTGATGCGCTACTCTTTGTTTGGATATCTAGCCTACGGTTTGCTTCCGGAGGAATTCTCAGTCAAGGTTAAGGTGCTCAGAGGGAGGCTTTGGCCTATGGTTGGATGACGAAGGTATCGTCAATGGTAAAACAAGCACACCATCTTCTATATTCTAACAGGTAGATGGGTATGGGAAGGGGGGTGGAAGGTATGAAGGATAGGAGGAAGGAGTCAAGGGGGAGGTTGAGGCAAGACAAAGGGGGAACTAAATAGGAGGAAAGGTAGTGAGGGTTGGGCAGAGGGGAAGGGGGGATGTGGTGGGCTAGTGGAGGGTGGAGATGAGGGGTAGAGGGGTTGTAGGGGATGAAGGTGTTAGGCGAGGAGGTGAGAAGATAGGCAAGGTGGATGGGTATGGGGGGAAAAGGGTGAGGTGTGAGAAGAGGCATATATATGTGAGACAAGGGGAAGTGGGTATGAGGGGGTGGTGTAAGAGAGGCGAAGGCGGAGGAGGTGAGAAGAGGAGAAGGGTGGATTGGTAAGGGGTGGGAAATATGTGAGACTTGTGGTATTTTTTAAGGATTAAAATATTATACCTTATTATTGTGTTGTAGGCGATTATTTAAAATTGAAAAAATCATATATATAGATATGTATGAGAATATTCAATAAAAAACACACAATTTACTATTAAAACTTGTAGATTTTGGCTAAGCATATTTTGCATAAAAAAATTAGGCAAATTTTTAAAGTGAAAATGGTGCCCCTAAAAAATACCCCAGTGAGACTAGGAGGCATGGGCTTGAGGGTGTGGGGCTAGAGGGGTAAAGAGGGAGGATTTAAGAAGAGGAAGATGCAACATAAAATTTCCTAGAGTGCATGCTTGTTCTTTCCATTTCAATTTTTTTCAAGCATGAGTGACAACTCTAGCATGCATATGTGTTTTCTAAATTGGTTGCCTCAAATATAGGTTTGGGATGATAAACATGGTGGTTTGGGCTCCAAACCAATTGTAGACGAAACTAAAAATACATAGAGAGTCCAATATTCAAATTTAAAATATACAATTATTTTTTAAATAATATTGTTTACTATTTTTATTACATTTTTGTCTTATATGAGAATCTTAAAATGCATACACTTTTTATTTCTATAAGTTTTTTTAGCCATAAACATTTTAAAACATAAGTTATATCCCCCATTAGTGCAAACTCACATCTACAATCTAAAAATAGTACTGATGAAAGGCCTTGTAATTTCAAGGATATATTGACTTTCATTATATATATATATATATATATATATATATATATATATATATATATATATATAACATTAAAATTTTTGAAAAAATAGGAGAGCACAAGAACAATGTGTTCTCTATAATTCTACAAAAAACAACTAAGGAAATTCCATCATTTAATTACTCAAAATCATATACATTTTTATAAATTAAAATTATCTATTCAGAAAACTAATTAATTTCCTACATTTCATCTTTTTACACCATATTCAAATTACATCATTCCTCCAAGTTAAGATATTTTTTGTTAATTTATTTTAGGTTTCTTAGGTGGGAGTCATTTATAGAAGTCAACCCCAAAATATAGAGTAATATAGTGGTCATTTTTTTATGTATTATAGAGTAATGAATTTTTTAATTAACAAGTGAAAATAAAAATACATTAATTATTTATATTATAAAATTGTTTTACAAATTATTTTTTTTCCCAAGGTAAGAATTAGAGGGAAACCCATTAGTATTTGTTGACCAAAATTTGGTCAGCTATACTTTTCTTTTCTTGGATTCATAATTTATTTATTTATTTTTGAACTATTATAAGTTTATTGTGTAGTCCTCAATATCAACTTTGCTGATTTTTTAGATCAAAAATTCGAGTTCGTATGCTCAAGATATCCACGTTTAAAGTTTAAGCTAAAAATGATACTTTTCTCATGTGAAATAAGACTATTTGTTCATAAATATATCCACATTTTCTCGGACCCAAAACCCTTGATATCCATAATTTCTATCGAATTCAAAATCCATAAAAATATATCTCTCAAAAACACCCTCCATAATTCTCCACTTTTCTAGTATCTCTTTTTCCCTCTTCCTATACATAGTCTTATTTTAGGAATATTTATTTCCTACCCTTCCATTCCTCTCACTCTATATCCCACACTTAAAAATAAATTAAAAATACTCACAACCTAGTTACCCCCTCACCACTCCATACTTAAATATATATATATATATATATAATTCCTTTCGGACTCTCATACTCACCACACTCCCGAACTAGACACTCTACTCACTCACCTTCCCCTCCTTTTTATTTCATACTTAAACTTTTTATACCTTTCGGACTCTCGAACTCTCATACTTCCCAACCCCCTCACATCCCTCACTCCCACAAGTCCAAAAGTCCACCCCCCTTATTTCTCCCCTCTCCTCACCCTACATCATCCTGATCTCACCCACTCCCTAAATTTATCCCTCTCCCTCACTTTCCTTCCCCACCTCACCCTATGTCACTCCCCAAATATGCTCCCCTCATTTCTCCCTCCCCCTCACTTCCGCCACCTACAAACTACCTCCCTCACTTGCCCTCTTTCCTACTCTCGTTCACTCTCCCTTTTAAACATCTTACCTTAATCTCTTTTAAATTATTTAATTTCCAAACCAATTAAACCTTCCCACATGGACACCTATGAAAAAATCACAAGTGGCAGCATGATAATGGTGCCATATGGAGACTCATGAATGGGTAACATGGAAATTTTATGAGAGTGAAATAAGTCACACTTTTACTGGATACACATGGTAGATTTTTGACCTATCATATGAAGACATGTGGCATGTCATCATTGGTGACATATGATAGTATACCAGTGGGGACACATGGAAATATTCAGTTGGTGCATCAACATGGTGACTCATCAGTGTTGACTAGGTAGATTGGTGATTGACTTGGCATGCAAAATTAGTATTTTATTCAACAATTTCTGAATGGCCGAATCCTCCAAGCTCCATTATCTTGTATCTTCTTTGTTTCTTGTCAACTATATCGCAAAATTAACATTATATGTCACTAATACTTTCCTATTCCCATGCATGTGAGATAATATTCATGAAAAAAATTGAAATTAGTAAAGGAAGGATGAAATTCATCCAAGAGATGAGATTTTCCCATCAATTTTGATCAACGGTCACTGAGTGTCAATATTGCGGAGGGTATAACTTGAGCTCCAGGTAATGGAATAATGAAAACTTTATACCGTTGGAAAGGTATTTCGATGTATAATATGATGATACATGTTGTGACTGCCAAATTGTCCACATGTTTTCCATAAATTAAAATATCAGTCGGTTATATCTTGAGATCGGGGCGAGGGATTTGGGAAAAATTTATATAATTGGAAAGATAAGACGATGAATATCACATAAGAAGTCATTTCCAAGGCTAAAAGTTTGACTATCATTTCAAAAAAATTAAAATGCAATCTCCCTCTTTAAAAGGGAAATTAATTAAATTTTGAAAATAAAAGTTTATTAAAAAATGAAAGGAAACCATTTAAAATTTATGGATGTTAATAATGTGAATTCATTAAGAAGCACTTAAATTATTCATTAATTAAATAATATGTTTCAAAATAAAAGTTTATTGGAATTTCAAGAGAGGAAAACACCGTAACTACTCAAGTAAGTTATAAAAGCTCATCTTAAAAAGAGAAGTGGGGCATCGTCAAAAAAAGAATCAGAATTGTCAGAGGGGGAGGTAAAAAGATCAAAGGAAGAAGAAAATACAACCATGAATACTCAATCAAGATTCTGATCAAAGAAAATAGATCTTCATCTTCTCCACTCTTTATATTCTTCTACACTATTTTTGATAGCTTTATGCTTGAGTCTCTCAATTCGGCACAAGGCTGAGTTTTTGAGTGTTCTTCTTGTATTCTTCCAAAATATTGTTCTCGTATGATCATGGAGTATTTACAACCATACACATTACTATAATAACTTTTGTAATCAAGAACGTTTTTCATGAATAAAACTCCATAAAGAATTGTTTCGAAGTTGATTTCGATTGTATATTGTAACTTTGAGTCTTAAGTATGAGGTATTTGAGATTGACCCAAATTCTCTTTTGATATTGATAGTAGTACTCTTTTAAAATTCTTTGAGATGATAAAATTATTCTCTCCTATTTTTAATGAGGAAGACAAGGATGCATTTATATATGATTAAGAATATTGTGTATGTGATACTAATCACAAAGAAATTATGATGTCAAAACCCTCCTTCAATATTTTGAATTGTTTAAAGACTTATTGTTGCATACAATGATTGGATTAGGTTATTGAAGAAACATGTCATTTTATAATTTCAAGCAATAAACATCTAGTGTTTGTTTCCTTAGAATTCTCCTAATCCAAGATATAACAGATATATCTTTTATCCGAAGAGGAGTACCACCTCTTTAAAAATGAAGGAGGATTCATATCCTCGTGAAGTTGTCATTTCAGTCCTTGATGGATTCAAATGTCAACAACACTTCCCCACTTTGTGGATGGTAAACAGGGTAACCCTGATTACGAGGCCTAACCCCAAGGGGAACAAGGTATTTGAACCCGTGATCTCCTCCATAGGGGATAGCTTCACGTAATCACTTGAGATAACCCTTGGGGCTATTTTTTTACAAAATCATGTTATTTTGTCTTTAATATATAAATGTATTGAAATATATTTAAAAAATTAATAAATTTTCATTGAAATATTGTAATAATTTTTTTGCAAATTATTAAAATCTATTAAATTTCTATATCTTCTTAATAAATAAATATAAAAGTATGTTATCAATAATGTAAGGTCTAATTAAAGTGTATATTCTAAAATTTTTAATGTTAGTACAATTATTCTATTAATACTCTACATTAAAATATAGAACCATCTATCATTATAACCTAAATGGAGGGAGACCGGGTTTACAATGGGTAAAATAAATGCCACTAATGATATTGGATATGTTTAGGTTAATGTTCATGAAACCAAAAAAGAGAACATTATGTCTATTCATGAGTTATCCTATGATATGCTAAGCTTATAAGAGTATAAACATAACAAAATGATGGAGTCAAACTCTTCTTACAGGTCAATGAAACCCTTGTTTTTCATAGTTGTATAAAGTTCCTTCTGCATACCCTCCTTGCTAGGTGATTGAACATCCTTTGTATCATAACTCCCATCCTCAGAATTGTAGATAATAGTAATCAAACAATCATATTGATGTTATAAAAAATAAAACGTATCAAATATTTGTTCCATTTGGGATAACTTCAACATAATGTCTTGGGTCTATTGACTAGTAGTTTTCAATGCATAAACCATGATTCCCTTAACCCACTAGTACAACTCTAGGAGCTTGAAATACTTGGAATTTCTTCCACTAGTATGGCATGATTGAATTTGTATTTCAATAACAACATTGGGAATTCACCCATGTTCTTCTTGGACCCTTTCTTTCTTTGATATATACCACTTTCCCTCTAATCTTTGTAGAGAATCAAAGTGTTTAAGCTTATGTAGTTTTCTACATGGGGGTAATTTGTTTCTATTAGGGATGTCCACATGTGCTTTGATTTCCTTGAGTTTTTTCTAAGAGGGTGACCACAGTAGGAGGACTCAACCATGTGTACACTTATAGAAACCCATCAGAAAAGTTTATCATCCTAGAGCCCACTCATCAATAAGGAATTCAAAGTCGAATTCACACTTACCAACTAAGAGAGGCATTGAAGAGTGAATCAGGTGAGCCCTCCTAAACCTACATTAGGCCTTTCTAACCTCTTATTCTTCCTTTATTACATAATTTTTCTCCTTCAAAAATGGGCAAGGATATGTTCATTGTGTTGTATGGAAAATGTAACATCCCCGCTATAATCCCCAGTTTAATTAATTCTTATATAGATATAATATGTGGCTACGACCAAGCAATGTATATGTGAATTGTATTTCTAAATTTTAATAAAAAAATGTGATGCTAGTTGCTAGAGGATATGGATATAGATGTGGGTTGAATTAATCCACAAGAGAGTGGAAAGTCTAGGAGAATGTCTAAGAGGGGGGTCAAAGGGGGATTAAAAATGTCTATTAATTCAACCCACATCCTAAACTTACTATTGGTGTATGAACGTTTATTTATTTATTGAGAGACCCTAGGGAAAACCATTGAATACACGTAAGAGGTTAGGTGTGAGAAGTCACATACCATAGTTATTGGTAGCATGGGGGTTGAGTACAATCATCTTGGGGAAGTGTGCGAGTCAAGAAAAAAAATAGGAGAGGAAATTTGTATGGCCAGTTACAACAGTTTTAGACAATTAGTTTTTGGCATGAATAGTAAGAAGAGAGTAGAGAAGAAGAGTTGGATTTGGAGCAACCCTGGAGGGAGAATTTTGGAACATTATGGAGCATTTATGGAGTGTATTTGGAGAAGAATACTGAAGATCTAGGTTGTGAGGACTAAAGAGTGAACCCCTGTGTGAGTTGCAAAGTAACAATAAGTGTTGTTGTTTTGTTGGTAGTTTTCCTAGAAGTGAATTTGCTTGAGTTCCTAGTAGAGAGATTCATGGTTACCTGTGCCATAGAGTCCCTAATAAATTAGTGGCACACCCGAGGTACTGAGATCAGTGAATGGGTGCATTCATTGGGTTGGGATGGTTAAGAGGAAGAGACCTAATGGAAAATCAAAATAGTTATAAGAGAATACCAATGGGTTGTGAGTGGGTAGTGAGAGACCACCCTCTTTTTTTAATTGCTAGCATCATATTGGGGTGACTTGTTGTTGATATTTGGAACAAAAAGTCCATGGTTGGGTGGAATGTTCGTCCCAAGAAGTTGGTTTCACAATTGAATTAAAAGATAACTTTTTATGTGTTTATGTGTTGTATTCATGAGTTAAAAATATTTTGTATTGACTCTGTCTTTGGGAAATATTATATGTGGTTGTGTTAAATTATTTAATTTGAATTCATGTTGTTTTTACTATGTTGTAGATGCATTTAATTATCCGCATATGATTTATATCTTAATCGGTTATCCAATTTTGTACCATTCAACTCACGCCTTAGTTATGTTTTATGTAAGAAGTATCATTTGAAGAAAATAAAACAATCTTCATTCATAACTACATCCAATTTATAGTAAATAAAACATGAAGAATACATTGTCTAAGTTTCTCTGAAGATACCATTGGTCAACTCAATGGTAGGTCATCTGACACAATTCATGAGAAGAAAATATGAATATGGGAGAAACAATTGGAGCACACAAAAACCGTTAATTTATCATCATTAACAAAAGCATAAGTAGATAGCAAAGCACAGTCTTGAAGTAAACTAGACACACCACTAACAACTAATTCGTGTCATAAATGCAACTAAAATTGAACTCAAAGTTCATTAGTAAAGGTAGGGTACATGAGAGATTATTATCTAACACTCCCTCTTAATTTCAATTGTTATAATATTCAATATTAATACTACCTAAATGTTGTCTCTGAAACTCAAAACCAATTCTTCCCAATGGTTTGGTGAAGATGTATGCAAGTTGATCCTTATATCCACAAAACCGAAGTTTGATTTTACCATTGTTGACAAGTTCGTGAATGAAATGATAGTGAGTGTCAATATGTTTGCTCTTCCTGTGAAATACATGGTGTTTAGACAATTTTATTGTTGATCTATTGTCATAGTAGATAGAAGTTGGATCTTTTTCCACATGTGTAAGATCCATCAAAAGTCTTTGTATCTAAACTACATGAAAAGTTGTTGTAGTTGTTTCTACATACTCTGCTTCTGTAGATGAAATGTTGACAATGGGATGCTTCTTGGAATCCGACGAAATTAGATTCGTGCCTAAATGAAAATAATATCTAGAAGTCTTTTTCATGTCATCAAGATTTTCTGCAAAATCACTATATGTGTATCCTATAAGTGTGTCATATTCACAATATGTGTACCACAATCCATAATCAATTGTACTTGCAACATATCTTAAAATATGTTTTCCAACTTTCCAGTTAGAGTCCTTGAGAGACTCCATAAATCTGGAAATAAAATTAACTACATACATTAAATCAGTTGTTGTTGCAGTAAGGTACATGATACTTCCTACAAGTATCTTATATAATGTTAAATCAACTTTTGGTCCATCATCAAGCTTGCTCAATTTTGAACCAGTAGTAATAAGTGTTTCTATTGGTTTATATTTTTCCATCCTGAACCTCTTCAATATGTTTGTAGAATACTTATGATGACATATAAAATTCCTTGAGCATATTTCTCAAATTCTATTCTCAAAAAATACCTCATGAGACCAAGATCATTCATCTCAAACTCCCTTTTCATGACTATTTTAAAATCATCTAATTGCAGATTTTCAGTGTAGATCATGTCAACAACATAAAGCCAAACAATAAACTTGTGTTAAATTGTTGATCTGCTTTGGTGTAGAGAGTAGGTTCATTTTTTCTTCTGTTGAAACCATTGTTGATCAGGTAAGAGTCGATTTTGTTATACCAAGCTCTGGGAGCTTGCCTCAAACCATATAAGGCTTTGTTCAATTTGTATACTTTGGACTCTTGACCTTTAAATTCAAACCCTTGTGGTTGATTATCATAAACCTCTTCCTCTAATATGCCATTGAGGAAGGATGAATTGACATCCATTTGAAATACTGGCCATTTTTTTTGGGCTTCAATAACTAAAACAACTCGAATGGTATTGAACCTTGTTGTTGGAGCAAAAGTTTCACCATAGTCAACACCGGGGTGCTGACAAAAACCTTTGGAAACAAGCCTTGATTTATACTTCTCTACTTGTCCTTTCTCATTCAACATTGTCTTGTAAACCCACTTCACACCAATGTTGGTGTTGTCCGCAAGAAGATCAAGAAGATCCCATGTCTTATTTATATGAATTGCATCAATTTCTTCATTCATGGACTGCACACAATGCTCTTCTTTCACTACTTCTTCAAAATATGTAGGCTAACAAGACAAAAAGGCAAAGTGAACTCGTTAATCCATGTCATTATCTCTCTCATAGATGTCTCTTAAAAAATTTGTTATCTGATTTCTTGTAGAAGAATATGTTTCACTGCTAGAAGAAGAACTATTTGTTGGTTTCTCTTCTTGTCCTTGCACCTGTAATCTTGGCAGGCAAATTGGAGGATTTGTTTTTCCTAATCTTTCCTCCTTTTCTATGTTTGCTAAATCATCTTCTTTGTCACTCCAAGATTTATCCTCTAGGAACTTGACATCTTTGCTCCATATAAATTTCTTGTAAATTAGATTGTACATTCTATAGGTTTTATATTGTTCAATGTATCTAGTGAAAATACACCTCTCACTCCTATCATCCAAATTCCTTCTCAATTCCTCTGGAACATGAGCATATGCAATGCATCCAAAAAATTTGAAATGAGAGACACTTGATTTAGTGCCACTCCATGCTTCTTGAGGAATCTTTTCCTTCACACTCATTGTAGGAGATCTGTTCAATATGTATATTGAACATGCTACAACTTCATCCCAATAATAATTAGATAAATTATTTGATTTGAGCATGCTCCTGGCCATATTCATGATAGTCTTGTTTTTCCTTTCGGCTACTCCATTCTGTTCTGGAGCGCACCTTGTTGTGAACTCCCTCTTGATTCCCTATTGCTTGCAAAATCTTGTAAATTCATCTTAATCATATTCAGCTCCTCCATCTGACATGAGCACCTTGATTTATTTTCCACTCTATTTTTCAACCAAAGCTTTGAACTCTATGAACTTTGAGAAAGTTTCAAATTTGTTCTTGAGAAAGTAGACCCAAAATTTCTTGCCAAAATTGTCAATAAAGGTTATAAAGTAAAAACTTCCCCCTATCGATTGGGTTTGCATGGGACCACAAAGGTTTGTATGGACTTGTTCTAGATTCTCTTTTCTTATATAAGAAACAGTGGGAAAACTATCTCTGTGATGCTTTCCTAGAATAGATGTTCTTCTACATGTAAAAGAGATTTAATTAGTTATGGTTTATTGAACTAGTAAATATAACATATAACAGTAAAAGAGATTTAATTAGTTATGGTCAATTGAATATAAGGATTGCATCCAACTCATATACTGGAAAATATGGATATTAGTTATGGTCAATTGAATATAAGGATTGCATCCAACTCATATACTGGAAAATATGGATACTTCCTTCCTAAATCTGCTTAAAACTTGAAATAAGAAGCATGAAAAACAAATAACCGTTTTCATAAGTGTGCTTGCTTGAAACGAAGCAAGCCATAAACGATATTCAGTTTATGTCCATCATCTAGTGGCAGAGAGTAAAACTGGATATTTGGTGATTGTATCTTCTGCCAAAGGAAAAGGAAAATGATATTTGGTGATTGCTTGTGGGACAAAGAACTTTTCATTTTCGTTTCAATATAGTCAGGGAATAATTAATGATTATATTAATATTCTCAAAATACATTGGTATTCTGTATTGTAAATTCATAAGAAGCATGCATGTCTTGTAAATTAAAAAATACATTGACATTTTAATGCTATTTTTATTATGTTTTAATATGATTTGAAAATTCAAATTTTTGGACGAAGTTCTGAAATCTTTTTTTAGAGATTCCATATCTAACTCTCATGACGAATGAAGAGGAGGTTGTATGCGCGGCCCAAGAAGAAGTGGAGTCGAGCAAGAAAATGGGCCAAGCCAGCCATGCAACCATGCGTTGCCATCAAACTACCAGTGCCTCGCATCCCCAAGGGCAGAATGAGTTCCTCGCATTTCCACTGGCAGAATAAACTTGGCTAAAGAGAAATGAGAGAGGCGGAGAAGAAACCAGGGAAAAAAAAATGATTAAAGGGGAGGAATGTAAGATTCGGGTTTTAACTTAATCCTTTAATTTAATTTATTATATATATATTTTTAGGCAAAATGGAGTATAGATTATTTTAAATTCTAGAATTTCTTATATATATAAATTTTTATTTTAGAACAAGGCAAAATGGAGTATGGATTATTTTAAATTCCAGAATTTATTATTTATTGTATTGACCTTTAAATAGAAATAGGAATAAGATTTAAATTAAGGAATTTATTAATTAGTATTAAAAATGCATAATTTTTTAAAATAATTGTTTAAAAAGACAAAATAGAGATATGTATAAGATTAAAATAATAAAAAATGTTATTATATATTTATTATGGCTTTTCATTTTATGGTCACTTTTTATTTTATAGCTATTTTTTTTATTTTTTAGTTATTTTTTCTGAGTTTAACAGCCACTAGTTTGAGACTGTGCTAATTATATTTAAGTGATTAAATTTATATAATTAAAAATATATATATTTCAACTGTTAAATCCATTTATATATTAAAAATACAATTTTAACAATAAAATTTAAAAATATAATTTAAATAATAAAAATTTAAAAAATGTCTTCTCAATAATCCTGAACTATCCCATATACCTTGACGACAACTTGTCGGCGTTGGAAAAGAAATGAACTTATTTTCCAGTAAGTAAGGCAACCAAAAAGCTCTCACTGATTATTATCCACTATTCATTAAGTCAGCAGGTTTATAAACACAATAGCCTTCCTTTCTTTTTCAAAAGTATAAATCCTTCCCAAACCAATCGGTGAGAGGATTTAATATAATCGATGCAGCAAAAGCCGCGGTTGAAAAGAAATGCCCGAGAGTTGTGTCTTGTGCTGATATAATTGCACTTGCTACCAGAGACGCTGTTGCCCTGGTATACATTTGCGATCTTCAACATCCATTTCGTTTTACTATCAGTAAACTAATCTGTTAATCCATGTTAATCGGTATCTATTAAATAGCCACACAGATTAAAAAAAGTTATAAACAACACTTGGCTTCACTGGATGCAATAACAGACACATACTAACTTGGTTGAAACTTTGACCTCGTCGTCTGACCATCTCCGACCTCGTCGTCAACACAGAACCCCAACGTATACGGTGGGGAACTCGCTCTGCAGTTTCTTTAGCGATCGACTATTCAGTTTTCAAGGAAATGGGAAGCCGGATCCTACTATGGATCCCGCATTAGTAGCGAGGTTGAAGAAAGTCTGCCCATCTCCGACCTCGTCGTCAACACAGAACCCCAACGTATTTCTGGACCAGAACACTTCGTTTATCTTCGATAACAGCTACTACAAACAACTGCAATTAAAGCATGGAATTCTTCAAATGGATCAGGAGCTGACCTCTGATAGCTCAACCAAGAACCTGGTAACGAGCTTTGCCAGTAATGGAAATGCGTTTAGTAAGAGCTTCGTCGCCGCCATAATAAAAATGGGGAACATTGGGGTATTAACGGGCAACAACGGAGAAATTCGAACTAATTGCAGAACCGTGAATTGAGCATCGTTTTCCTACTTAAGGTCACGGACGGAAATACATT
>ML787509.1:25966-39810 GCA_009831015.1 Picea engelmannii
ATATTTCTATTTTTTTAGTCGAGTGAGACATATAATTGAAATGAACAAAAAGTAAAGAAAGAAGCCATCATTTCTTATTTGGGAAAGATAACTTTCCACTATTTAGGATTTGCATTCTTTTATTAAGAAAATAACTAGATTACGTGAACTAAGAAAGAGAAAAACATTTTTTATAATGGTACTTCTATTTGTAAGAAGTTATAGATTAGCAAATGGAAATTGAGTTTTAAAAATGGACTTTTTTATAAATAAAGAGGAAATTGTTCTAGTCCATTGATTTCAACGACAACATAATCCATTGATTTTAACATCGATACAATGTATTCTATATGTGAAATAAGCCTAAGACATATCAAGTAGTCACATTGGTTTCAACAATAATATAACAAAAAATAATAGGGTGCATTGATTTCCGTAATGATACAGTGAAAATGATTGAATGCATTGATTTAATAAATGATATACATTTCCTGTTGTGAGGGGATATGTAATTCCTTCCATGTTCAATGTGGAGATGACACTTTACATTTTAAAAAAACTTATAAAATTTCACATATATAAAAATATACAATATTGACCCTAATCTAAAGTTAAAAACCAAACCCTCGGATGGGGTGTTTGATCATGTGCAAGGGGTCAATCGTGCATGAGGGAGATGGTGGTTTACAAGTTTCATGTTGGATCCATTTCCAAGGAGAAAGGAGGGTACCATTTTGTTAATGCAGCTATGTGGGAGAGATATATGATGCAACCAAAGTACCATAAGCACTCATGGAAGAGAATGCAAGTTCAGACCACGAACATGTTTAATGAAGGCGAGTGTAAATGCGGGAATTCATTTTAATCACAATTGAAAGGATATCATGGTAAGTACGCTATGGTGTGGTTTCATCAGTAGGTTATCCTGCATGGAATGTTTATGGGAAATCATAGAAGGAAGTGCATATGAGGATTTTATACTAGAGGTTTGAAGCATCCTATCTATCAGAGTTTGTTTGGTTGCCTTGTTTTTCTTGCTAGGAGGGGTGGATTTTCGGGTGTTGGTGGTGTTGAAATTTTGGTATGCTCGTTTAACCATAGAAAATTTAACTTCATTGTCACCCAACCATAGGCATTCACATATGCCACCCCTGAGCACACTAACCTTTACTTAGAATAATTCCAGCAAGCCTACTTCAGAACCAATAGATAAACCCTAGCTACTAACTGCAACAACAACTAAAGACAATTAGAGTGCTCCTTCTCCAAGGGTAGCACAAAAGAAAGAGAGAGTCTCCATATCCACATAATGAGTACCATACACAATTGCAACAGATGCAGCTTCACTACTCTCCCTCTCTCTCCCTCTCTCTCTCTCTCAAACTTGCACCATACTTACCAAGAATATCACCAAGAGAAAGACCAAGACCAAAAGATGACCATGCACTCTTATTCCTCCTTGAAACTGCAACTCTCCACAAGACTTGTGCACTAACTAGGTATACAAATGATCTAAAACATCCTCTATTTATATTAATCTGTCCAATGACTTTTCTGGCTGGGCCGACTTGAATTTTTGGTTATTATATTTTTTGTTTATCTTTTTCCTATGAAGTCGACTTGTATTTCTAGAATACAATATTATGATATTATTTATTTTGCTAGGTCAACTTGTCTTCTAGGATTTCCACACACATGTTTATTGGTTCACTTGCTTCCATAATATTCTATTCTAAGTCATAGGTTACACGTGGAGGTTAATACCTCCCACAACTACCAAAAAATCGTCACTCCCTCTTAGCTAGGGAGGTATTAACTAAGATGTTCTTCATGTAGTGGTCTCAAACACATCCATCCATCTCACATGGCATGGGAAAGACTCACATGGTCTTGTATACCAGTCTACATGTAGCATCACCATAGCCACATAGGATATCATATGATCAAACAGATCAAGTATAACCATCATAGCTGCACATTGGCCATCTAGCTGGAAAACACCTTCAAAACTACTGGTTGGACCTCCAGCTAGCAACCTCTGATGCTACTGATTGACACTGTAACTGAGAATCATTTTTGACACTACATGTCGACATCTAGTTCATACATAACTATTAACTTGTCATTTCACACCGAATCTGACTAAAAAATTTAACACTCCCTCTTAATGAGGAAGGTATTCCTATTGGCACGATCATCATCATTGCTTCTATGCTTCTACACACCTTGGCCATTGTTTTGTTGAATTTCACGAATCCATACATCATAATAAGTTCTACACTTTCACTGGACTAGTGTACCAACCTTTGTTGGAGTAGCATACCAACCTGCATTGGGGTAACATACTAGCCTGCATTGAAGTATCATACCAACCTACGCTGGGGTATCATACCAACCTGTGTTGTAGTACCAACCTGTGTTGGGGTAGAATACCAACCTACGATGGAGTACCAACCTACGCTGGGATAACATACTAGCCTGCATTGGAGTACCAACCTGTGTTGGGGTAGCATACCAGCTTGTGTTGGAGTACCAAATTGTGTTAGGGTAGCATACTAGCCTGCGTTGGAGTACCAACCTGCATTAGGGTAGCATACCAGCCTGCATTGGAGTACCAACTTGTGTCATGGTATCATACCAACCTGTGTTAGAGTACCAACCTGCATTGGGGTAGCATGCCATCCTGCATTGGAGTAGCATACCAGCTTGCGTTGGAGTACCAACCTATGCTGGAGTAGCATACCAGCTTGTGTTGGAGTACCAACCTGTGTTGGGGTAACATACTAGCTTGTGTTGGAGTACAAATACTAACCTGCATTGGAGTACCAACCTGCATTGGGGTAGCATACTAGCCTGCATTGGAGTACCAACTTGTGTCATGGTATCATACCAACCTGTGTTAGAGTACCAACCTGCACTAGGGTAGCATGCCATCCTGCGTTGGAGTACCAACCTGCATTGGAGTATCATACCAACTTGCGTTGGAGTACTAACCTATGCTGGAGTAGCATACCAGCTTATGTTGGAGTACCAACCTGTGATGGGGTAGCATACCAGCCTGCGTTGGGGTAGCACCCACTACTGTGGATCTCATCACTTCCTTCTACTAGGGAAAACATCACTTCCCGCTACTGGGGAACTCATCACTTCCTGCTATTGGGGAACATATCACTCCTCACTACTAGATAAAAACATTTGAACCACTCCAAGCTTGTCCCTGACAGAGGCTTGGTCAACATATCTGCTACATGTTCATCAATAGCAATACACTGGAGCAAGTGTCTCATCATAGGATTCTCCCTATTGCTGGGAGAATCCTATGAACACAAATCAGGCTTCAATCTAGCCTTCCCAACTCATGGCATCTATCTGTTAGTTTCGAAAGACGTCTCTCTCTTTCATCTGAATCAGAAAATCTTTGAGTCTCCATTCTCCCTCTAAAGCTTGACTCCCTCTGAGTCTATATAATTTTCGCAGCCATCTGCTCCTCACAATGTTACAAGGAAAATCACTCTATGGCATGGGGTAAACCACAACAGATGGAATGACTGCAAAAATAAACTCTAATCCCAAGTATGTTATATAAATGAATATGCTAACAAGACAAGATAAAGAGCCTACCTCATCAGAATGTTCGATGAAAACCATCATTGAGCATGTGACCCAAATATTTATACCTACAACTTGTCTTCAACAACCAATATACGCAAGCATATGGTGATAATATATAATTTTATCACATTTAATAGCCTAATCCATTAACATTCATAAAAAAATACCCCCATGGTTTAGCAATTCAAATATTTTCAAGATATCAATTGGATGAGAAAAGAGTATTTCTATTAATAAAGGATCCACATAAGTGTATAAGTGACAAACTTTCGTGTTGGCATGTCTCGAAATATCGAAACTAAGTTCCTTCCAACTGGGCCTCCACCATTTCAATCCTCCACCAAAGGCAAGCTCATATAAGAGAGACAATGTGGTTCTCCATTAAAGGGGAAGATCTTGGGGGTTGAATAATGTGTTCAAACTTTAAAGGACAAAGGGATGCAAACTCAATGTGAAGTGAAATTTCTCTAGAGTATCTTTGCTCTCAAAAGTTGAATTCTCTCCYCTTTCCACGGCTATATATGGCCCAATTTATAGCCTTCAAATGGAACTGAAGGGCCGAGTCAAAACATTTCCAGCATATGGAAGGTCAAGGATCATGGATCTCATGATGTAACATGGAAAACTGRCACAATTTTTAATTTTGGGCACAAAACCTGATGTACATGGGCTGTAATGGTGAAACCTATGTATAGGTATGATGTAATACTATTAGGGCACGTATATGTGGAAAAAAATGGTTTTTTGGCTCTGGGAAGTGAAAAAGGGACTTCAAGTCTGCATAGGGAAATGGAAAAGGCCTTCTGATCAAGTTTCATGGGGTGAGACAAATCTTTCTATAACATATTCCCCCTAATGTGTGAGGTCAGAGGAGTATTTGCGATGGCTGAAATACATTATAATTCCCAGAAGTGGAGTGATGGAATCTCAGTTGGAAGAACTAGTTTCTCATGAGAATATTACAATCCATAACGACTTTGTACACATGGATGCCAATTGTATTACACTACAGATCCATGTGGAAATATACCAAACAATTGGTCATGGCCATGAATAGGAAATATAAAGTAGACACATATCATAGGCTTTCATAGTCACGAACAAGGCCCATGAAAACTAGTCTCAAAATCAATCTGAAGATATATGTATACAATGAAGTACAATTTGATCTCCCATGATCATTAAATTCATATAGGTACTGGTCCAATGAATGATAGCAACAATTCAGGAAAGTTTCTACTATAAATTGATGTCTTCAAGTCTTCTACACGATCCACCAAAGGTGCAAGTATACATCATGTGAATAGAGGAGTTGAGGTTGAACACAATGAGACTTCGTTTGATTACAAGTCATGAATGAATACCGTTAACAAATGTGAGTCAGCCTATCGATAATGAAAGTAGGTATCAAGGTACTAAGTACATTCTTACAAGTGTGAATAAAGGTTTTGAGGTTGAACAATTGAAGAATCCATCGATAAGGAGACATTGATGTATTCCCAACTGTTGATGGCTAGAGAACCTACGACTAATGACTGTAAGCATCTAGGTACTCATAAGACTCTAGGCCTCATTTCCAAAATATATGAGTTTAAGTTGATGGAAGGAGACCCGCTGAAAGGGGAGAATTAATCCATATCTCATCATTCAACATGAGGTACAAAGCAATAGATAGATGATTTGGATGAACTCAGACGAAGAGGATGTTCACAAATCAATGACCCTGTGTGTCTCTCGCATGCACCAGATGCAAGTAGCACATGAGAGAGACCCTCTAAATAGTAGCCAATAAGGAAAACTACCTAGAAAGGTGAGGAAACCACCAATAAGGATAATGGAATCCAAGACACTGCATGAATCCCAATGTTTGAATATATTTCTTGTCGTTGAACACAAGGGAACCCACCCAATCAATTACCAATGAGGATATGTCGATTGATGGGTTCAAGGTTACCTACCTAGAATGAAACTAGGACTAGGTAGCATGATAAGACTACAACTTCATGTGATTATGAGATACTATGAAGGTATGGTCGTCATGAAAATTCAAGTGTTCTGAGAAATGGCTGACATAGGATTATAGACATCCTTTGAAACAGAGCATGAAATATATGGAGGACTTTGACAACATAGACTTGATAATGAAACTTTATGATGCAAGAGGCATAAATCAAACTCCTTATAGGGACTAGAAGAGTAACCAATCGAAGGAGTAAACTCTAAGTAATGAGCTCAACTTCCTAAGGTCATTCTAAAACCACAAAATTTGGATGACAAATGGAATCGAAAGTTTGTGCTCTGTTCAAAGGAAACACGACTATTGCCAATATGAGATACTATTATTTTCCCACCTATATTTTTTTGTTTTTTCATAAGCAAATTAATGTTGTGATACAAGAGAGGAAACAAGTGTCACAAATAAGAAAATAGTTCCAAATAGTGGAACATACCTATTCTCAATGAAAGAAAGTGCATGCAGTTAATGAACACTCAGGGGACTATTTCCTCATAGGGTACAGGGTGTCAAGTTGCAAAGGATATAAACAAGGATACACTTGGCTAGTGATGCAAATTGCTGAGGTAATAGGCTTATAATGAGAAAGAGAGAACCGAAAATAGGATCAATACTGCAAGCAGGATAATGGAATGCAATTACAACTCAATTCCAAAGAATATCCTTTTTCTTAAATTTAGTCCCCTAGGCCCGAAAAAGTACAAAACAATACCCATGAGAACTCTTCTAGCCACTAGTGACTAAAGTATTCATTTTTCGAAATTAGTCTACTTAGTCTGAAAAAGGGTTAAACTTACACCAAATAGACGTCCTTTCAAAGCCATTTAATGAGTGTTAAAGAGACTCTATGGAAGTCCCATAGGTATAGGTTAGAATTCTCATGAGTAAGAATATGAAGTTTGAATGCAAAGTCATATTGGAACTATAAGGGACTCCTGGTCCTACGAAATAATCTTTGCATGGGTACCAAAGGGCACAAAATTTCTAACTAGGGCGCCCATGTTTGGTAATCCTCTACCATTCACTAATGACTCTTCTAGTAGCATAAAGAAGGTTATGTGTTGCTAATAAATGGGTTCGTACCTAAGGCATATGAATCATAGTCATAGGATAATGCAAAAATGAAAAATGGATTGACGACCTATCCTATATGCTAGTCAAAGAAAATACCTGCCAAAGTCACGAACGAGCGACTTGACGCTAGAAACCAAAAGAATCCCTGGATAAAACCACAAAAACCAACTCCATTCACTGCACTATTAGTCCACTAGGTCAAAAAATTAGTGAAACTATGTAAAGTGGATACAATTTTTTCTACTAATAGTAAAAAATAACCAATTTTACCATACCATTTGATGGTTTACCCGCATAGTGCATTTTGGACCAAATTTCCTAGGATATTCAAGTGTCTATTGCGGGAGCTACGAGAGACAGAATAGACAACCATATGGACCAAGTAAGTACTCTTTCCCTCCTATTCATTTCTAGTGGTTCAAAATTTCAAATTAGTCTCCATTTTTTGAGTTTTTGAAGGAACAACTTAGGAATTAGGGTGTATGTGGGTTGTAGATCATCGAGTCACGTATATGGATGCATGCACATGGGAAAGGAAAAGTCTTCCTGCGTATATGCATCCCTACATGCAACTGTTACCACAACATCCCATGTACAAGTCCACATATTGGTTTTTTAAAGAATTGTGACTCAAAAAATGGATTTCTTCTTGTAGAGTGGTACTTGAATGGAGAGAAAGAGAGCATGAGGAAGTTGATGATGTAGTGGAAAGAGATCCAGGGGCCCAATTATCATTAAAAATATGCGGGCTTTGCAAGTTTTGGGCTCTCAAAGGAATGAGGGCTCAAGTGAGACTGCCCCAAATGCTGGTGAACTTTTGGGATCTGGATATGGAGGCCTTCAACCTCGATGGAAAACCCTTGATAATTCAAGTCGAAGATATCTACTTCCTTACAATATTGTCTCTTCGAGGTGAGGTGGTGAACCTCAAATCCTGGGGAGATGGGGTTGGCATGAACATAGAGGACTACATCGCCACCCCTTGTGTTGCAGGAACATAAAAGGTAGGGAGCCAAATCACCATTAGGGTGATCAACAACTTGAATTTGAATATCGTTGTTCTTTTCCTTACAAGGATCATGGGGTTAGCCTCATTGCATCAAGCATCAAGGCCACTTATGTTCTACTCAGTGGAGTGGTTACGACCCACATTTTATAATTGGTGCACCTCACTACTGGATAACATGAAGAGCCAACTGATAGACTACAAACAGGGTAGGAAGAGGAAATTCAGGTTTGCATCTATCTTATGTAGGTTTTTCTTCGAGTGGGATCCATGATTGATCCCTAGAGTCAATATTGTTCCACATAGACCGCGTGATCCATCCATGTCACGGTGGACCAAGGTGATGACGTGGTTGGGAGGTGGTAGGGTGCCAACCCCCTACAACTATGAGTTCTTCTTATGGTGGCATCGACAAGTGATAGGCCTGGATGACTACCCTTATGAAGGGATCGACTTCAAAGGAGATATAGACATGCCACTGCCACCAGGATCCACCTATGGTGAGATAGGTATGGAATTTTTTTTATATATTTCATTTTTTTTGTATTTTTTAAAAGAGTAAAAAAAAACTCAAATATTTTTGGATGGTGTCAAGTATTTAACAAAAAATATTTGTTGTCCAGACGTACGTCTGCGACGGCCAAATGGATTCTGACGACATCGACGGAGGAATCGAAGGGATGAGCCAACGAGAGGAGATTCAGACAGAGTGATTCAAAATGTGTAGGGAAATTTGTCTCGCTCGACACACAAGATTCCCATGGTTCAAGTAGAGGATCTTCTAGAGGCGATGCAATGACATGTGGTGGGTGTGCCCTGTGTGTGGGTGTGACTCTTACAATGTCTCACAAACACCATAGTATGCTATCATGACACACATCTAGAGCCAAAGGCGTAGATGTCATGGTCATTATATCTATCGGTTGTATATGTGTTTAGAGGGTGTGAGCCCCATTTTGTACTATGACACCATGTTTTTCGAGAGATGAAATATAAAAACATTAGTCTTTGGCTTTACTTATGTATAATACAATGTGTATATTGATGTGTTTTATTTACTTTTATTATTTGACAAATGCCAATCTAAAACATAATTAGCATATTCATCAGATACATAATTATAACTTCTAGGTATGTGATTATAAGTAATAAAATCAAAATGTCGTTCCAAAAGTTGTACCTGTAGGAATCGTTGAAGAAGAGTAGGGTCTCACACACGGTAATTGTTGTTTAACTGACATACTACTAACTAGGAGTCCGGGTGAACTTCTAAAGACCAAACACCATGTGAAATTGTGTCGTGTAAAATCTCTATAACGGTGTTATACTCAGCCACATTGTTCGTTGATGGACCTAGACAAACTCCTCCTGAAGACACCAGTTGACCCTCAGGTGAGTAAATGACCCAAGAGGTGGAAGACAAGTTCTATGTATGACGACTGACACCATCTACAAATGCTAATAAAACTGAAGATTCCTTTGACATCTATCAACCAAAGGAAAACTTGATAAGCAAGTTGAATGATGCAAAGGAAAAGATATATATACACTAAGATACACTAGTATACAAAGAGTCACACCCAAGATTGAGGGCTCAAGCATAATATATTTTGAGGTAGAGCCCATTTCTAGACTGAACCAACATATTCCCTTCATAATCCTCTAACTCATACATTCCTTTTTCCAAAACACGTCACACGATATAAGGATCGTGCCACATGAGATTAAACTTGCCTTCCCTCGACGTTTCTTTGGCTTAGTCATACAAGAGGACCAAGTCACCCTCAACGTACTACCGAGGAAAGACATACCTATCATATGGAACCTTGACACATCATTTATTCACTTCAATAGTCGTAGTGGCATATCGACGTTGCTTATCTAGGTGTTCTAGGTGTACGAGGTGTTCTTCAAGATTGGAAGTGTGAGGTAGGAGCTCAATTGCCAACTTGAGAGAAGGTATTTCACATTCAATTGGAAGGATCGACTCCACACCGTGTACTAACTGAAAAGGATATAAATCAGTGGAATTCTTAACTGAGGTTCAATATTCCCAAAGCGCAGGGTAAATCATTAGATGCCATTTAGATTTTCTCTAGCTAACAGTTTTTTGCAAAATGGTCTTGAGAGATTTGTTCACAACCTCTAATTGTCCATTTTCCCGGAGATAATAAGGGGAAGAATGACCATGCTTAAACCCCAGTTTTGATGCTAATTCCTTCATCATTTAATTCTGAAATTGATTTCCATGATCAGTGACAATCTCCCTTGGGATTTCGAATCAGGCTATAATTTGGTTGAACATGAAAAATGTTGGAGTATTACCATCATATTTAATAGTAGGAATGGCCTCTTCCCATTTAGTGAAGTAGTCTATGACCACAATAATATGTTGATTCCCCCAACCGAAGTTGGGTTACAGTCCATAAAATCCACCCCACCATTTAGTGAAGGGACCTACAATGATAACTGGGTGAAGAGGGGTTGTATGCGAGCGCATTTTCTGAGCAAACACTTGGCAAGGGTGACACTTGTTGATCACTTCAATGCAGAATTTAAAAATTGAAGGCCAAAAATAACCAGCTCACAAATTATTTTTGGCTATTGCAAGCCTAGATAGATGACCACCACAAGCCCCACTGTGACCGTAATTAAGAATAGACTCAACTTCCTCGTGATCCAAGCACCGATGCAATATATTATCTACACCTCGATGATACAAAGTGTCGCCGATGATAAGGTAGTTTTTATATTGATGTCGTATACGTCATCGGTCGTCTCACTATAGATGCTGAGAGAACTTCAAGGTTTGAAGATAGATCAAAATGTCTCCATACCAGGGGTCCAAAGATGAGATAAGGAAAATGTGTTCATCTATGAATGAATCAACATGGATAACATCCTCATCTAGTCGAGGGAAGTCCGATATTAACTTGACAAAAACTAGTGATTTATTGGACTTTACCGAAGAAAAGTCAAGATCAAACTCTTGCAAGTTGAAAATCCACTTATTGTATTTCCACCCTATGATATGCCCGATCAGGACGTATTGAAATGGATTGACATCAACAACTACGGTATTTTTACAAAGAAATATATAATGACATAACCTTTGGACTGCATGTACGACGACTAAGGCTAGATTCTCGACATGAAAGTATTTAATCTCAGGACCGATTACATTTTGACTAAGATAATAGAAAACGTGCTCGTGGAGCTCATCATCATCCTAAACTAGAACCATACCAACCATCCCTTTGGACATGGAGATATAAATAAAATAATCTCTATTATAGTCAGGAGGCTTCGGCAGAGGCGTCGATACCAAGGCTTTCTTAAGACCATAGAAGGATTCTTGGGATCATTCATCCCATATAAAATAAGTGTCCTTCTTCAAAAGACACATGAAACCCTTAGTTATATTGGCATAGTTCACTATAAACCGACGTAAGAAGTTAGCCTTCCCATGTAAACCCTAAAGTTGATGAATGTTGCATGGGGGAGGAAATCAAATTATTGCCTCATCCTTCATAGGATCCACCAATATCCCATTCTCAAAGACTAATAACCCTAAGAGATGTCCATAACTAATGCAGAAGATGCACTTGTGATGGTTTAAACAGATGCGATAATAACCAAATCTCTCAAGAACTAGTCGAAGGTGGATAGAGTGATCCACTCTCTTGTGAGAGTGAGCAGTGAGATCGTCAAGGTAGGCTTAGAAAATATGTTTGAGATCGCGAAAATAAAAGGTCATGGCACATTGGAAGGTTGCTCCAATGTTTTTAAGGTTGAAAGGCATTTTTTGATATGCAAAAGTGCCCCAAGGACAAAGAAATGTCGTCTTATGTTAATCCTCGAGTTTGATCTAAATTTGATTGTATCCTGAAAATCCATCCATAAAATAAAATACCTCACTTCTCTCACACTCATCGAGAATATGATCAATGAAAGGTGTCATGAAGTTGTCTTTAGGACATACCTTGTTCAAGTCTCGAAAATCCATGCACACTCGAATGGTTCCTTGTTTCTTATTCACATGAACAAGATTGGACACCCATTCGGTCAAAGGAACCAGGTAGATGAAACCAACATTCAACAACTTCTCTACCTCTGCCTTAACAACAGGGGCCTTCCTTGGGTTAACTTCTCTGAGACGTTGTTGAATAGTTTTGACACCCAGATAAGTGTTAATTTCATGTTTGATAATGTGAGTGTCAATTCCTGGAATCTCTTGATACGACCAAGTGAATACATCATGGAATTCCTTGAAGAGATCGATGTAGATATGAATTTCTTCAGGCAAACAATCCGCATCGATATATACATTTTCAATTTTACCAGGAACTCGAGAGTTGTTGATTGTGATGGTAAGAGAAATAGTTTCCATGTTTCCTTCAGAATAAATTTCATGCGTATCTAGTGGAACTATGACGTGACTGACCATCTCACTCAAGGTAGATCTAAAATCATCTTGTTCAGTCCTAACAAGCTATAGGAGAAAGTAAGAGTGATGATGCATATCATCCCATGGCCTATCGGGACCATTCATGGCCTCGAAGATGGATTCATTTGAAGGAAAAGTATCATTGAGGCAATCATGTGAACAAGATTATGAGGTTGCAGGATCCTGTCAACAGTAGAGTCAAGAACAACCTGGTATGCTATCTCTACCATTGACTGTGGCATTACAATTCCAGTATGTGATTGTCCTTCACAAGATATGGTTGGGGAAGGTAGGGTCCAAGGATCATTTAAATATGAAGTACAGAAAGGAATGGGCCTCGTGGATGAAGAAGACCTATTGGAAATGACATAAATGTGGTGCATTGGTGCCACAAAATCAAAGGTACCCATAAGGGAGGAATAAATTCTGACACCAATATCCTCAGTCGTCGGCTGAGAATTATCGATCACTAGGATCAGAGGTCCAACTAATGCATTGGGACTAGCATACGAAAATGATAATTGATCGATCATCATGATTTTCCCCTCATGAGGAAAACATAAAGTGCGGAAAAAAGATGACACGACTGTGGTCATGTCATAAGTCCAATTACGCCCTAGCAATAAATTATAGTCAAGGGGTGCATCGACCACCTCAACATCCACCTCCACTATATTTCCACCTAACTAGACCAGAAAGGTGGGAATAATTCCGTGGGGATAGAAAGAACGACTATCAAATGCAGTCAACATAGTCAAATATTAAGAGAGGGTTGGAGAACCAATGGCTTTCCAACAGGTTAGGGACATTGTTGGCATAGGGGCAGACCCAGGGTTCAACGCTACAACAGTGCACCAACAAAGCCCTAACTATCGACCCTTTCGGCAACACCTGCGAAGAAGATGAAGTCTCACCTGAGGTAGAGGCAGGGGTGGTTGCAAAACTCAAGTGTCTACAACCTTAGCTGGGACACAGATATGTGATTATAATACTTAATAAATAACTTAGCACCGTCATTTCATCAATATACAATCAATAATCACTTCACTGATAAAACAAAGCTTCACAACATTCACACTAATATAACGTACTCAAGCACTTAGCATAAATAGATAGGTCAGATATAGAAGATCAAGCACTTAACACATTCATATAGATTAGATCTAACATTCTTATACATAATTAGCACTAAGCATAAGCGTATCTATCTAATCATCTTTAAACACTTAGCAAAAGAATATATAAACACATCCAGACAAGCACAAAGCAAGACAACACAGTGTTTACATGGTTCACCCCCACCCTGGGGCTACGTCCACCAACTCTTCTTCTTTATTATCTTCAGTCAATAGGTTACAAGAACATAGCCATCAAAACCCTACTCCACATAGGACAGAAGATTTGTGCAGCTCACTAGATCCTTCTTCCTTGCGTTACAGCACAAAGCCTTCCACCATCTGTTACAACCACTTGCACTTAGCTCTGCAAGTCTCTCACAGTCATGCACAAAGAACTTACAGACTCTACTTGCACTTAGCATACATTCACATCACATATATGCACTATTCGACTACTTCTTAAATTGCCTAGCCTTCTATTTATACATACAAAATAGGCCTAAACATGGGTAAACCCATGGGACAACATCCCAATCCCGTTACATAATCCCAAAAACCCAAAAAGGATCCAAAAGTGGGTCGAGATCCCATGAT
>ML787509.1:40574-67734 GCA_009831015.1 Picea engelmannii
GGACGAAATTTCAGTGATAACAAATGCCCCTTGATGTATGAGGTTAGGATCATATGTATAGCTGAAATACATCAATGTTTCTTCTACTAAGAGTACCATTGTAAGAAAGAGCGATGAGGAGAGTGTCAAGAGAGATCCATTGGAGGGAGAGGGGAACCTATAGGACTTAAACCTTTTGCAAGGCGTAAAAAATAAAACTGTGTACAAACGAGGCGGGCATGCCCCATGCTCGTGTCATGTAACTCAAAAAGGTGTAATACAATAATTGAAGTTTTGTGTTGGTGGAGATGACTGCAGTGCCCTCGGGGCGGATTGATAATAAAAGAGGACAATTCTGATGGTGAACAAACTCTGAAAAGAGTCGATGACACCTATAAGAAGTGTCGATGATTCGCAGGCATTGATGGCCTAACAATGTTCAGAGGTCTTTGACAAATATAAAAACAACTGAAATATTCACAAAGTAAGACCCACTGTAACATGAGAAAGTGTTGAAGTCGAATGTCGTGGGGGTCAACAATAGCAGAAAGAAATGATGGTTCTCTCTGTGTCATCTGAGACTCCTCATTGTGAAGGTAATGAGAGTCAAGATATTGTCGCCCATTTGGAAACTGTGTTGATGTCGACAGAAAGGGAGACATGACTCCAAGAAGCGGAGGGCTTCATGAAATCCATTGGACGAGATCAAGAACTGATGAGTAACATGGACGAAGTCAAAGAGTGGTGACACTTGATACTGCCCTTGGTTTGGGATAAAGGGGGTGTGGCAGAAACTGTAAAACTGGACCTAGCGTCAGGGGGACAACTAGGTGTGGGTTAGATGGTGCCAGAGGCGTGACAAAGTGGATAAACTCAGAGATGATGGGTACAGAGATGGTGATATAATCAGGGTTTATGGATGATATCAATAGGAGTAAAAGATAATGGATGCCCAAACCAAGGGTGACATGGGTTTCTCTTCCAAAAGGAAGAAGGTTGCCAAAGGTGACGACAAAAAATCTTTGTAAAATGTTGTAAACAAAGGATTTATAAAATTACCAAAAGAATAAAAAATAAGTTGGGATAATTGTGCAAATACAGAAATGGGTGCCCCTGTGTAAGATGGCTTGGCCTATGATGGCGCAAGTTGCTTGGGAAACAGGTGGAGGGTGGGGGCCCCATAGGTGGGATTCTATATTAGGGAAGTGAAATGAAGGACAATCTGCAGATGGGCAAATTGAGTGTGGAGGAAATGGATGGTGAATGCTATTGTAGAAGTGTATTCAAGAGAGAACCATGATGGGATATCCTGGGAGTCCATTGGGTAGGTTAGAAAAATGAGGAAAAGGAGTATGCAGATGATTCTCAAAAAATGCGTGAGACTAACGAGACTCCCAACCCTAGAGGGTGAAAACATCATGAGTGTCAAAGTGCCAAGGGGGACTATGAATGGGACAACTCATGTGGGGAAGATTGCTACTGGGTGACAACACCAAAATGTAGTGGAGGTGACGGTACTGCAGAGTCAGATACATGGATCCTAAAGGTAAATGTCAGAGGGTGTTACCGGAGATACAAATGATATTTAGAGGAAATGACTGCATGTCAGTATCGATGATATAACTGAAGGGGTAGCGCGAATGGAGGATGACCAAGTACCTGCACACATGAAAAATGAATACCTGACGTGAACTATATCTGAAGATAAATAACATATGAAAATTATTCAATAAGAAGTGAATGTGAGCATGCGTACCTGAGTGTGGGTATGAGAAAAAAAATGCTCCAAGGGGGTAGAGGATGGAAAGTGGCTCGGGGAATATCATTGTGTAGGTGATGGGATTCTAGTCCTGTGGCTGAAGATAGATCAAAAAACGGATATTCAGAGCTCCTAGAATTAAAAAAAGACTATATATAGTTGTAGGGCCCACAATGCCACCTCATTTGTACTTTCTTTCTTAGGGAGTGGACGAGCTATTTGAGAGGATATTTGGAGATTCTGGGCGATCGAGGTAGTCATTCCAGGATCTGTGAGTTTCAGGTTAGTTGTCGTATCCTCATGCAGGATGACGATCCATCGGGAAAATTTACCATTAATTTTCCGATGACTGAGAAAGTATTGCATGGGGTTGGAATCTGCTACAACTTTGGTAATTCGAAGAAATATGTAATGGCGCAATTTCTGGATTGCGAGGACAATTGAAAGGGCTAATTTCTCTTCGTATTTGTATTTCAAGGGTGTCCCTGAAATATTTTTACTAATGTAGTAATTACATATTCACGATCATCGTCTCCTAGTTGGACGAGAACTCCTGCTACTGAGATGACTGAGCCCGAGATATAGAGGATGTAGTTGCAGTTATAGTTGGGTGGGATAATTAACGGAGCATTGGAGAGGGTCGTTTTGAGATCATCAAAAGTGGTTTGGGCATGTTCGTCCCATTGGAATGCGATATCATGACGTAAGAGGCGAAGGAAACCATGTGCCTGAGTGGCATAATTAGGGACAAAGTGGCGTAAAAAGTTAGCTTTGCCTTGTAGCCTCTGCAGTTGGCGTATATTTTGTGGTGGGGGAATTTTCATGATGGCTTGGACCTTTAGGGGGTCGAATTTGATGCCATGTTGGGAGACGATGAATCCAAGGAGGCGTCCAACAGTGATGCAGAATACACACTTGAGGGGATTCAATCAGATATTGTACTGACGACACCTGTGGAATACAATGCGTAAGTCATTCAGGTGTTGGGTGCACTTTTTGGAGTGAGCGGTGGGATCGTCCAAGTAGGCGAGAATGATTTGAGCCAGATCATGAAAAATGTATGTCATGGCAAGTTGGAAAGTGGCTCCGGTGTTCTTGAGGTTGAAAGGCATGAAATGATATGAAAAAGTGCCCCAAGGGGTAGTGAATGTGGTTTTGTACTAATCGACTGGGTGAATTTGAGTTTGGTTGTAGCCAGAGAAACCTTCCATGAAGGATAGAGCCTCATGACCAGTAAAATCATCGATAATTTGGTCAATAAAGGGCATTGGAAAGTTGTCTTTGGGACAGGTGTGATTGAGATCGTGAAAGTCTGTACAGATGTGGATAGTGCCCTATTTTTTGTTGACAGGGACGGGGTTGGAGACCCATGACATATATGTGATGGGGTAGATGAACCTTGCAGCGCGTAATTTGTCAATTTAGGCCTTGATGACTGTTGCTTTGGATGGGTGCAGCAGACGCTATTTTTTACGGATAGGTGTGATATCAGGCTAGGTGTCTATACGGTGTTCGACAATAGAGGGGTCAAGGCCAAGCATCTTTGTGTATGACCAGGAAAAAATGTCTCGGTATTCCTGGAAGAGAGCTTTGTAGGCAGTGATTTCTTCAAGAGAGCATGCGACGCCAATGGTGATTTCCTCTACGACCCCAGATTTGATGGAAATATCAATTTTGATTGTGTGGGGAATATTGGCCATATTACCTTCTTCAAAAGCATCAGGGGCAGGGATAGGGTTATTGAACCAATCTATATGCCCCGTTGGGAGAAAATATTTGGTTTCGACTGCGTGTATGGGATTTTGGTTACGAGGCGCGAAGACTTCCTATGAAGGAAAAAACACTCTGTGGTGAAGCGTGTCCCATGGGCAATCGGGTTTAGTTAACTCCTAAAGGATATCTTCGTCGTAGTGAAACTGTCGAAAATATAGGGGATCGAGAGGAGAAACTTTGGTGATGATCACCCTGGGGTTGTTTTCTGGTGGTGATGATGTAGAGGGGGTATCTTAAGGAGGTTGCGATGATTCTCTCGACATAAACCAGATATTGAGATATGCTAGGTTGAAAATGGTAGTCAGGCGTAGAATTTCCGTGGGGAAATGAATTGGAGAATTGGGGGGATTTGGGGGAAAATCCTCATATAAATCATCCATGAACCATGGGGGAGTAGGGGGTGCCTCATGTTCCGGTGAGAAGACAAGAACCACATTAAGTGATGGGGTAGGGGTACTCACTGGTCTTGCTGGAGGGGGGTGTGTAGGATTTTGAATTAGGGCCAGTTGGCGACGACTGTATTCAATGATCATAGGACATTGATATGTGAAATGATCAAGTGATTCACATAGAGAGAAGGGACATATCATACGTTCATTGACTGAGGTCATGACATAATGCATGTTGATGACATGTGTTGGGTTGGGTTCTTGTTGAAATATTTGGCATACAACTGTTAGCTTCTGTCGGAACTGAGGTAACGCTGGACAATGGTGTGTGTAATGGCCATATTCTGAACAGATGGCACATGCAAATTTGGTTCGCAACCCTTTTCTATTTATGTTAGGGGAGATAGCAATAGTACTAGATGAAGCGATGAGCGGTGGTGGTGCTCGAGGGAGTGGAATTATATTGCGTAGCTCGAGTAGAGATGGGAATTTATTGGTGGGGTGTCCGTCTTTCTCGCATAGCACGCAAGGAGGTTGGACACGTGGGGGAAGTGGAGCGGTGGGATCTTTTTTTTTCCATTTTCCCCCAGCTGTAGCAGGGGTGCTGGTGAGTGGGAGTGTGGGTGGGATGGTGGGGGTAAGTATGGGAATCTACATCAGGATTCCTTCTATTTGGGGAGGGAGGGGTTGTTGGGGGACCATCTCAGGCAAGTGTAGATACCATACTGGGATTTCCAACACCATGTTAGGGAGGATGAGCATTGTGACTAACTAGAAAGATTGTACACCCGGTGGGGGGTAAAATAAATGGATTTGGGTAATGGATTGGGGGACTATTTCCCAAACCAAGATATGGCCCTGGGGGAGGGGAAGATCAGGGACGGTTAGAGATGAACAAGTTCCAGGAGATTCCTGAGGGAAGTATTATGTGACTAGTGGGACGTTAGGGGTGAAAGAGGCCTCGATGGGAGGGAGATTATCTTCAATTATCGTTCTGTTAGTGGAAACGACACATACTTGTGCTGAGGGATGAATGAGCGGTGGTGCTCCATGGTATGTCCCTAGCAAGGATGGGTCCTTAAAAATTATGGGGCCCATATCGATGAGTGGATAGGCATCTGGATTAGTGTGGAAAAAAGGGAGGATGTTGTCGATGTTGGATGAAGGGTTAAGCTCATAATGTGATACCTGATCAATGGTAATGATATTTCCGTTATGGGGAAACATCATGGTTCGGAACATGGAAGAGGCGACTTCCTTCATATCATACATGTAGCTGTGACCAAACAAAATATTATAGTCGAGTGGGGAATCGATAACCTCAATGTCTATAAGGATGGTTTTCCCCCCAAGTTCGATGGGGACGTTTTGGAAGAGCCCCTCGAGAGACGAGGGTCGTTCGTTGTAAGCCCTCAGCGTAATGGTGGAGGGTATTAGCTCTGGGGAGCCAAGTTTCTGCCATACGGTTTTGGACATGATGCAAGTGGATGCACTTTCGTTGATAATGTAGCGGTGGACTGTGATATTTCGGATTTTAACTGGTATTTGAAAAGCGACAAGAGTGGGGAGATGGGGTTCTCCATTGTCGAGATCAAATGTGATGAGTCGAGTATTGATAGGGTCGACTGCCCCTAGGGAGGAAAGTAATGATTTTCATTGAGTAGGACAGTTTTGAAGAACTTCTAATACTGACATGGCAGTGGGGGATTGTGCCAAGTCATCGATCAAACTATAATTGTGGGCTGCCCTAGCTTAAGGGTTGTGGACATTCCTGCGCAACGGGATGTGAGGGATGCGAAGAGGTGTTTCAATATTAGGGCATGGAATCATCAAAGGTGGGCAGTCGTGACTCAGGTGGCCTCCGAAGTAGTGGGAGTAGGGTCAAAGGGTGTGTTGTATTGACGACCGAGCATTTTTAGAAGGATTTCTTCCTCACTACTGAGGAGGATAGTTCGATCTGCAGAAGTGTCTGGGTTGTGATATGGTCCTACTTGGGATGGGACAGGTTGCATCTCTTGTTGGGTGTTCATCACCCCTTGATGTGGTATGTGGTTTTGCAACACGGCCGGGGATGGGTGTTGCACATATTGTTGTGGGGCCTATTGGGGGGTAGTCAATATTGGGGGATGTGGTCCATTTCCAGAGTCTTTCATCCGTTTAAAGTCAGCTATTTGGGGGCAATGGATAATATAATGGCCATATTCACCGCAAAGAGCACAAGGGAATTTTGTCTGAATATTGTTGTTGTTGGGTGGTAGTGATGTGAATTGTGGTGTGTAGTGGTACCAATCAATCCATCCATTGAGTGAGACATCCTAGGTTTGTTCTGGTCGAATGGCACGGGTCTCGGGGCATCAGGTAGGACCGTATACAAATACCTTGATTGTGAGTAAATGAGTTCGAACTGTTGGGCCTTGCTAATGGCTTCTTCTTCATATTAGGGGAAGGTGGTGGGTACGTCTTTGGCAAGGAGAGAAACAAGTGATTTGAGGAACCAATTGAGACATTGTTGTGGAGTAGCTTCATCTTTGTAGAGACTACGTCACCAATGCCATTCATGAATGTGGTCAGCGATGTGCATGGCAGAGGTTTTTTTAAATTATGAGAGTAGTTCAAGGCCATTATCATGACGAATTAGTAATTGAAAGAAGGTCAAGAAATCTTTGGCTAGGGACTCAAAGGTCACATGGGATCCAGATTTTTCTTCTATATACCACTTAGCCGATGGGCCAGTGAGTGTACGTTGAAATAAATTTAATCGGACGGAATCATACGTGATGTTGTTTGAAGAGAACCATAAGTGAAAGGTCATGATATGGTTGGTGGGATCATCTCTCGGTTTTCCTTAAAACTTGGGGATGTCTAAAGGCAATTTGGTAGGCATTGCAGGCTATGTGGGGTTGTGCAATATAGCATCATTGGTGAGTTTAGTCAGATACGGTATGTTGAGGGAAGCCAAGTATGGCATCTGAGGTGGAGGCGGAGGATTATTTTTGGCCATGGTGTGAGTGTTTTGTGTACCTGACCCTTGAGGGGGACGAGGTGGTTTTGTATTCCTTCCTTGAGAAGAAGTTGCCCCCCCACTTTCGTGTAAAGGAGAGTGGGGGGATGTTTGATCTTGGGAAGTGGACCCAAGCAAAGTGGAACCAAGAAAATTTGATCACAAGACAGTAGCACTCACAGCGGTGTGGGAAAGTATGGCTGATGAGTTGGAAAGACTAGAAACTCCCCCTAGAATGGGAGGGAGATTTAGTAAGTGTTTGGAACGATGGGGATTTTGTGGGTCCCCTATGATGTCCAGATAACAAGGTGGATGTGTGAAAATGGTGATAAGAGCAATTAATGAACAAGATACTTTGTATAACTTTTGGACCTTCACGATATATCTCAAAATCATATGTAATCACAAGAACAACATACATAAATCAATTGATAAAGAAGCATACATGTGGGTAGGGATATTTTGTCCGCATGCGAGAACAAAGAAAACAAATGTTCGTGTCCTAAAAGACGTAACTTCCTTCCTCTCAAATAGCACTGGACCTTCCCAATAACACTCAATAGTGGGGTCTGAAGCCACCGGAAGAGGAACTAGTGAAGGATGAAGTAATCAGTTATAATGAGGGGTAGAGGGTGCATATCCCAAAAGAGCTGGTGATATTTCCCAATAGCCACACAAAATCCGATCAAGGTGCAACTGCAGCCCACAATTTCCACCTCGGTAGATGTCCTAAAATTTGGTCACTAGGTACCTCAGTCAAAGTACGACATTTAGATTTTTGGCCTAAGAAATGGGTTACAGGTTGGATCTCGTCCAAGAGGTGGGTGCCTCAAGGGGGGATGCACAGAACAACCGGACCTTGGCCTTCAATCCTTTATGGGTATCTCCCTGCATTATGGTGTAGGAACACTTGACTTGGAGGATTTAAAGTTCCCTATTTGATAAATTCTATTGTTTAAATATGTGAGAACCAGACAATGGGGAGTTATTTGGATGCCTATCCTCGAAATCCTACCTATACTAAAAAATTTCTTTTGGCACCTCTTGTGGAGGAAAACTTTGTGAGTTTTTAGAAAAAAATTTAGATGTTGTTGTTTGAGAGATTGGGGGTGTGAGCCAATCTCGTTGAAATTAAGGGGGAGTGGATAGTTTCGTCAAGAAAAGGGTGGGGTGTTTCAGAATCCCTTTGGAGGAAACTTACTTTAACCTCCATGTTTCGAGATGAAAAACTATGTGAGTGAGTAGTGACTTTTGTGTGTGAACAAGTGAAAGTGTACCAATATTTTTAATAAATTAGGTGTCACCTTGCTGGATGTGGACTTTGCTTGGTCCTTACAAGTATTGATTACCTAATTAACTAAATGTCGTTGGTACAACCTTGCAGAATTTTAAAGTCCCTAGGAAACTAGCATGTGGACATGTGGGTCCTTACTATTCCTTTATATCACTATTGTGATTTAATCTAAGAAAGCTTTGAAACTAACCTAGATTGTGGACATGTGGGCATGTATGGGCCCATTACAAAACCTTTAAACTTCTCTAGTGATTTAATCTAAGAAAGTAAATTTCAAAACTATCCTATCTTTGTAGCATGTGGGCATGTATGGGCCCTTACAATTTTAAGATGTGTTTGAAAAATAAACTAAGAGGAGTCCCAAGGGGGATGTTGTCCTCTCCTAAATATTTTGTCTTTTTAAGGGAGATGAAATTTTCCTTCAATATCTTTCTGATTCTCAAGATCACTTTAGGGTGCGAGAGAAGAGCATACTCAACGATTGATATCCAATTTCTGGTCCCAATGTAAGTTTTATATGTGATGTAGAATGATTCCAACTTAACTTTAGTCAAAGCAAGCCATCCATGTGGCAAAATGAAAAACAAAAAGGGGAAAAGTAATTATTTTAACCCTTAAGTGCCTATGTTTTGTCTAATCCCTTTATATGGAGAGGGAATGGAAGTGTGGTGCAGATTACAATATGCATGGAATCAATTTTAAGAAGGCTATGGACCCTCCACAGATCACAAAAATCTTACAATGTGTGTTTTTCTGCATAGGTGCGTGGGTCTCAGAATAGACAGAGGTGTTGTGAGCGCCAATGTGCAAACTGAAAGTGACTTATGGGCACAGGTGTGCATAAGGTGCTGAGAAATATAGTGGTGTTCGCGCACATGCACTAAAGACATGCCTGTGGGTCAAAAAACCCACGCACATCTGTTACACGATCGTGAAGAAAATTTTTGGATGAAATTCTCTCAACTCATCTTTGAATTTGGCTTTCTGCAGGTCATCTTGGGCCGGTTATGGTTCCTGCAAGTTAAATAAACAAAAAGAAGAGCTAAAATAACCCAAATGGGGTAGGGAATTGATACCTTTACCCAATGGATTCGTCAATCTATTGCACCTCTTTTGTTAGCTAAATGAGCAAAATAAGGGTGCTTACAAGCCCAATTGGTTCAGCTAGGCAAGACAACAGTAGAGGAAAGAGTTAGAAGTGTAAAGCATAAAAGATAAGCAAATAATTAAACTAAGAAGGATAAAAGAAATTAAACTATAGTGCATAAGGACATTAGAACAAGAAACAAACAAGACTCATGCCACCAATGGAAAGGATTATATTAGTGGAAAGAAAAAACGAAAGAGAAAGGGAGACTTTGGGTCCCCTCTTCCTCTAAGGGAGGGCTCTTGAACCCCCAAATATTAATCTCTTCTTACAAGTGAGGAACTAAAAATAAATGGTGAAGAGAATCCAAAGAAAATCCAATCTAGACGTGATATGAATGGCTAACTGAAATAGTGCTAGCATGCTCTTGATGAGGAAAGAGGATCCTCCAAGAGAATATCAACAACATAACAATAAAAATGAATTCCTTTGAAAATGTAGTGCACCCAAGGCCTCTTTTTATAGCATAACTTTGAGGAATTATTCAACCATCTTTTAGTGTGAACAAGGGGCCATTTAGGGCACCCTTAGGTCTTTGACCAACCACCCAACCAGATTCAGCCGAGATTTGGATGTCAAATCAACTTGGAAGCTTAACTAGAAGTGGGTGGGAGGCCGACCAATATCATAAATGCGTCGTTTTGAGGGATGGACAGTTTTTTGCATCCACGGTTGCGCATCATGCGCATGTGCACTTTTTCCTATGTTTCTAAATGGCGCATGTGTGTGTGCTCCCTGTGTAGTCTTAGTGCATGCTGATTTTATTGTTGATTGTATAGTTTTGGGCCTTTTGGAAATGCATTTTTGGTCCATGGGTGAACTAATAGATGTTTGGAGATGTTGGATTCTTGTAACCATTTGTGGATGAAATTTCAGTGATAACACTCCTCCTTCAACAGGTTGTTGAAGTCCCAAAATAGGTCAATATGACCAATAATCTCCCAAAACTTGGTCAAGGGCCAACAGGCCCCCAACACTCACCTGTGACTCATCTCGAGTCACTCGAA
The DNA here is from genome assembly GCA_009831015.1 of Picea engelmannii. Taxonomy (NCBI): domain Eukaryota; kingdom Viridiplantae; phylum Streptophyta; class Pinopsida; order Pinales; family Pinaceae; genus Picea; species Picea engelmannii. The sequence continues at coordinate 50,924 of ML787509.1, forward strand.
TCTGACCGGTTCTGCTTCGAAGGCCTCGAGCTTGACTCGAGTTGCTTCGACCTGCTGCTGTGTGACGACCTCTTGCTCAGTGAACTCTTGGATCACTGCATCCTTCACGGGCCCTTCTAGGCACTATTCTGCTACGATGACAACCTGTTCTAGCTCTGCTCCTTGGCTTTCAACCTCTGTGAATAATTGGCATGCCTTATCTTGCACTGGTTGAAGCCGTTGAGTAACTTCCATCACTCTGTTTTGAATCGTATGGATCTGCTACTAGGCGGTGCATTGCTCTTGAGACCGCTTCATTCATTCCACTATCGACAAGGCCTTCAGCTGCGCCTATAGTGTGTCTGTGTGCTTCTTTGTTTCATTGAGTTGTGACTCTAATGCCTGCAACTCTGGATTCCCAGTGAGGTTCTCATATGTTTGGGCACTGCGGTTACTCAACAGCTTGCACTCCAAGGCAAGATATTTTAGTCTGTCAACTGAGTTGTGGGAAGTTGCTTCCCTTTGGTCTCTTACATCTTGAGGGGTCTCGGGCACAGTGTGGAGCTCCAAGTCTACTATGTGCTACTGGATTACTTCTTCAAGTTGTGTCACCTGCTGTGGAACTCCTTCTTCAGTCTTTACTTCTATGACTATCACAAAGTGAAGTGATCTGTGAACCATTTCCTTTACTTTGAGTTACTCTGCGAGCAACTGTTCCTTGCTTTATTGCAGTTGTGCTTTTTCTTCATCCCACTTCTCTTACAAAGCAAGCTTTTCCCGTTCTGCAGTACTATGTTGTTCTACAATGTCTCCCTATACTTGTTCCAAGGCCTGGGTAGCTTGTGTTGTTTCTTCCTGAGCTCATCGAAGGTGAGATTCAACTGTATCAGCGATGCGGTGGAGTTGAGCTGGCTCATCTCCCAGTTCTGATGTTCCTGCTGACAAAGGCAGAGTGGATACTGTGCAGCTGGATTGTAGTGTATGTTGCACTCCTTAGAGCTCGTCCTTAATCCGATGGAACACCTCCTCCTGCTTAGGTTCTTGTTTCTCTGCTATCTCCAGTGAAGCATCATTCAGGGTTGCTATGATGAAATCAAAGTTGTCATAGGTGAGGATGATCTGCATTTTGGTCATGGTTTCTTTCACTTTCTTCCGGGAGGAAGATTTCGGAAAGGAAACCCTCCTTTTCTTTGAGGGATCCTCCTTGTCTCTAGGAGGTGTAACCTCGCCTTTCTTCTGTTCAACTTCTGCACCATATATCTCTCCACCATCTCCTCCTTGCTCTGCTGAGATGGAAGAGGTCTTCACAGATGCGTTATCTAAATCATGGACCTCTTCGGTCTTCTTTATATTGCTAGTTCTGAGTGTATCTGACGCAATTTATGGACTGTCTAAATTGGATATCTCTACAGGGTCTATTGGAATGAGGAGGTCTGCTGACCAATCCTTGGTGATTTCTTCTAAGTCCTCCTCTATCAGCTTATAGTAAGATTGAAGTTGTTTCTTTTGCTCATCAGCGTGTGCTGTAATATAAATGAAATGGCGATCCACGTTGAATTTCATTAAAGGCCGAAACCTGTGGAGAGTATTTTGCGTGATGTGAGGCTCGGACTGGATAGATAACTTCAGCTGATTATAATATGTGTGGAATACAAAATTTGAATGCCATTTCTTGTTCATGTCACTAGAATACCATAGTGTACTGAATTTAGCGGCCAAAGGTTCAAAGGGCTCGATGTCCGGGAAGGTCGGACCTTCCGGCATCTCCCATGCAATGAAAGAAATCAGGATTAGAATCCAACTGAAGTGGAACTCATATCCTTGATCTTGTGCTTCTCTGTAGTCCAGTTCCAACTGGTTCATGAGGTACTTCACCCAATTCATTTGTAGGCCCTCCGTGCACTTTCCTGCGAGGTCAACTACAAAACCAATGACTTGGGTGGGTCAGTTCTTGCGGACCAACTTTCTCGCGATCAATTGACAGGCTAGGCACACTGCGCCGCTTTGGATAGAAGATACCTTGTAGCTTCATGTTCCCTTTTTGACATATCTGTAGGTTTCCTTGATCCTTTGTTCTAGAGAATGATCCATTGTTTTTCCAGGGTAGAAATCATGTGGGTCAGGGCCTTGCATACTCAGCCCTATGTTCTGATTGATCAATGTCGGATCCATTGTGATACGACGGTTTAACCACAAGTATCCGCCATGGTAACAAGATAACAACAGCTTGATGCATGCATTCACTTCTTGGTGCCTTCCAAAGTGAGGAATATTCATGACGTTGAGTAGTGTGGATTATGTGAGGTTATGGGTCCATGATTGAGGGACGATATTTGAATTCTTTCCTTTTGTCCTAGTCAGGTACTTATGTGGGGCGAGCATGCTGTAGACCTTCCTGTCGTCAAGGTTGAATTTTCTAAACTTTAATGCTGTTATCTTTTCTTGGTTTTCACAAACTGGGCATATCCCCTTCAGAAGGTACGCAGTGACCAATTTGTACTCAAAGTCTCTAGGCACACTGTCTCGATTTATTGTGCCGCTCAGAGGTGGTAGATAGGCGGGTAAAATGCTCAGAATCAACTTAGCATTCACGAGATTGTCTCTGTGCTTGGTTCTCTTTTCATCTGTGGGCCATGATGGTTTGGCTCGAGCAGTGGACGAAGAGGCCAATAGTCCTCTCGTCGATGATTCTTGTAGACCGGTAGACAATCCTCTTTCTGAAATGAATCTTTCAGTCATTAAGTCAAGGAGTACTTTTGTTACTGATTCTTCAATTGCGGTGAGCTCATCGGACATACGCGCTCATGATTAGTAATATCGGGTTCACAATTAACTCAGATATTTCACTAGAATAAATAGCAAGAGGGAAATGATCATTGTATACAATTCACTTGGTCCACGGGATCAAATTCTTGGTTAGCAAAAGTGTTCTCTGTGCATGGCGCGATGGGATAAATAGGCAACTCAACAACGATTTTCTTGTAATAGGTATGAAGCCTCATTAACTCTTATTCTGCCCATTATGGTGCGGTCCAACGGTCTGGTGTCGAGCTATAAGTGCTTTCCGACTCATTCGAAGCGACATTCGAACAGATATATCGGTCCCAACAGCTATATTGCCTCGCCATGACGAAGTGCCATGTTTCGTTGTTATGATATTTTGACCAAGCTCCAATTCTACAAATTTTCTGTCTGCGAAGTTCCCTCTGGAACCTTTTGTAACTTTTCAAACTTATCTCTCTTCTTACTTATATTTCTAGCCTTCCTCCCAGTGAGCTTCATCTCTGTAGTCCTTTTTCCATTCTGATTCTTATCGTCTTTGCTCATAGTCACTTCGCGTTGTTGATATTATTTCCTAGGATTTGGGATTAACACCTCTTCTTTATCCGAGATAGGTACTTCAGTCTTCTGCGGGTCTTCTAATGTTCTTGCAGCTTTGACATATGGGTCTCTAGTGTTAAGTAGCTTCGACCTATTCTCATGTTCTTCAATCAAGTATGCGATCCTTCTAGTCATGAAATCTTTTAACTCTTGTCTCTTCTGCTCCAAAACTTCTTCTTCTTCTTTTTGTCTGGTTTGATCTCTTTCAATCCAAGGTTTCCCTAGTAACATGGTAAACGGGGTGCGGTCCTCAATAAATTGAATAATCTCAAAAAAAAATTCTGTCGAAGTTCCATTGGAATTCATAAATATTTGAGTGAGATTTCCACATAGGTTTACCAATTTTCCTTTGAATATCCCTATTCCTCCTAATGAACGAATCATAGCAGGCCTTCCTATAGCATCCCAAGTTCTCTCTGTCATGATATTCACTTGTTTTTCCTCATCTAGAACACAATCAATGTCAAAGTCTCCTATTCTTGCTTCAAGGCATTCCTTGTCTTTAAAGATCTCTGATAATCTAACATGTCGATGGTCATTCAAGGTTTCTTTCATCTGAAGAAAGACCTTCTCTAATTCTTTTTGGGGTTCTGTTATAGCCTTAGTTTCTGGATCTGCCTAAGGTTTTTCTTGTCTTATGTTCATACTTTGAAGCTTAGCAATCATTCTAGGGCAATCCAACACTTCATGGTTCATAGCTTTGCAACAAAGAAAACTAGGTCTTCTCCCAGGGCATGCCTTAGAAAGATGTCCCAGTTTTTTGTAGCTGTAATAGAGAGTTAATCCTCTATTTCTTTTAAATAATCTCCAACTTCTTCTGTACTGCGCACTAGGATCATGGTAGCTATCCTGCAAAAACATCTTTCTAGGATCATGCATCCATTTTTTGGTCCAAACATTATTTCTATGCATAGGTATAACATCTCTTTCACTATTCTTATCAGATCTACTCATATCAAATCTTCTTTCATCTATTAATACCCTAGTTTTCAAACTAGAACAGACTCTATTAAACATACCTAGATCCATACTCTGGAAACAAAAAAATTTCCACTTATCTTACTTCTACAAATCACAAACCTTCCAGGTCTAAAACTTTTAACTATTATTACCTTTATCAGAGCACCGAGCTTGTAGATCTTACCTCTTTTAATAAAAAATTCTTACTTTTTCCTTTCTTAGAGCACAAAGCTTTCAGATATTGCTTCTTTTCTTCAGATCTAAACTCTTTTCTTAAGATCGGGCTTCTTTCTTTTAGCACAGAGCTTTATAAGTCAAGTAGAATACTGCGCACTAGGGCACATATCTAAGCACAGATCTTTCACAATTTCAGGATGAATCTTTGCACAAAGCTTATTCTTTCTCAATTCCCAACAATCATAGTTTCAAGTCCTGAAAATGGAACCATTTGTTGGCACAGGGGTAGACCCAAGGTTCAACGCTACAAAAATGCACCAACAAATCCCTAACTACCAGCCCTTTCGGCAACACCTGCGAAGCAGATGAAGTCTCACCCGAGGTAGAGGCAGGGGTGGTTGAAAGACTCAAGTGTCTGCAACCTTAGTTGGGACATAGATCTGTGATTATAATACTTAATAAATCACTTAGCATCGTCAGTTCCTCAATACACAATCAATAACCACTTCGCTGATAAAGCATGGCTTCACAACATTCAAACGGATATAACGTACTCAAGCACTTAGCATCAATAAATAGGTCAAATCTAGCAGATCAAGCACTCAACACATTCATATAGATCAGATCTAACATTCTTATACATCATTAGCAATAAGCATAAGCGTATCTATCTAATCATCTCTAATCACTTAGCAAAATAAGATATAAACACATCCAGACAAGCACAAAGAAAGACAACACAATGTTTATGTGGTTCACCCCCACCCTAGGGCTATGTCCACCAACTCTTCTTCTTTATTATCTTCAGTCAATCGGTTACAAGCACATAGCCATCAAAACCCTACTCCGCATGGGACATAAGAAGTTTGGGGCATAAGTGGGTAAGGTGATCATTTGTACAAAGTTTACAAGGAAACTTCACCTTCCACTTATCTTTATTGACCCCACTAGCCTTAACATTCAATCTATCAATGTTAGTGTTGTCATTGGGTTTATTATTATTATTATTCGCCCCATCCTTATGATTGTTATCACGTCCTTTCCTTTGATTCCCTCCTGGTTGCTAGTTACCATTTGGGTTGGTCGATTACTGCACATAATGCACATTCACCGACTGAGTGGGAGTAGAGGAAGCAGATGAAGTTGGTCCTACTACAGACTGGCTTAGAGACAACTCCTTTAATTGGTTCATCACCAAGTCTACAGACTTAGTATTTGCAGATCCAATGATGCCATCGACATGAGGCCTAGGCTTTTGTCTCAGGTCATAATTTGACCTCGGTGCATTAGGAAGAATTTTGTATAACATCCTAGACTGAGCATTTATGAGATCCAATTGTTGGGATTTAAAAATTTCTTCCTCCTCAGATGTTACCCCATATGTAGAAACATCCTTCGAAATATAAGGCAGTAAAGACTTAAGAAACCATTCCAAAAGGAACTATGGAGGAATGTAGGCTTTGATCAACCTCTTTTGTCTATGCCACTCTTGGATATGGTATGAGATGTGGGTGGATTTGTCTTGGCGAAAGGCCGACAAGAGTTCTATGGAGACATCGTAACAAACTGACAACTGGAAGTGGTTGAGAAATACTAGAACCATCTAATTAAAATTACCATATGTTCCCCCTGGTAACTCAATGTACCATTTTGTTGCAACCCCCATGAGGGTGCATTGAAACAGTCTCAAACGAATAGAATCATCATTAAGAGAATTGGATGAGCAGCAAAGATGAAAAGTAGTAACGTGATCACCTAGATCCTCACCATTCTTGCCCTCAAATTTTGGAATGTCTGAAGGAATCTTGGTGGGGACAGGGGGCATGACGCACTGAGTCATTCATTCCTTATGAAAATTGTTCATATGCTCGCAGCTCTGGCCACATATAGAATATGAGAAGTGGATAAAATTGGTTGGAGGTTTGTGGTTCGATTCCCTCCTTTTCCAAATAAATTAGGTTGTTAAAATGGTCCAGAGAACCAATTTACCCTGCTATTTTAATCCATAGTCATGGTGAAATCAACACGAAAAATCCTCCATCTAGTCACAGATTGACGGATAACCTTATGTTGATTAGCCGACTTATCCTTTTATTGATTAGCAACATGTAAGTGACTGATGGAGCTTGTATTATCTCTCGTGTCATAAGAAGAGAATTACTAGTTATCTCACAACTTTACTATTTTAAATATAATTTATCGGTTATGTGTATTACAATTTTTTTTACTATTTTTACTTTACTGGTTATTCGTATTACAAAAATTTTAAATACAATTTTACTAATTACAATTAGTGAATTAGTGTGAATTTTTTTTTTTTCTTAATCATTTATTTTTAGTGGTGGCTCATCATATGATGATAAATGAGTATTTAATTTTTTTTTATTTAAAAGTTTTATTATTGATTTCGTCCAAATAAAACAAAATAAATGTGAGAGTCCATCCGAAGGTATCATGAAAAAATTCCTTGGGATTAGTGTAAGAGGGATCAAAGTACCATACTTGAAGTTCCAAAGATATTATATATAATTTTTAAAGTTTTATTTAAAGTTCTCAAGATATTATATCTAATTTTTAAATATCGTCACAAGAACTCAAAACGTTCATCCTCACACACTCAAGGAAGGTAGGCTTCTAGAAATCCACAAACACTAGAGGTTAAGGGTTATAGGCTATAGGGCTTAGTGGTTATAGGTTTTAAGGATTAAGAGTTATATACGTTAATACTTGGGGGTAATAATTATTATAAGGGTAGATGAGTTAGGTTTTAAAGTCCATAAGGGTTAAAGACACTAAGGTTTATATAATTAGGGATTGCATAAATACAAGGGTTTAAGAATTAGGCAAATAATGGATTATAGAGTTTAGGGGTGGTAGTGATTATAAGTTATATGCATAATAGAGTTTATGGGTTAGGACTTGTAATTTTATGGGCTTTGGATTATATAGATCATACTCACTAGGGGTCATATGGGTTATAAAGGTTTGTTTTTAAATGGGTTAATTAGTGTTTACACTCTTTAGGTTCTATAGAAATTAATAAATTAAGGTGATAATAGTTTAATAGTTATAGGGTCTAGAGTTTACAAGGGTCAATGACTATAAGGGTGAAAGATTATTGGTCAAGTTAAATTGGTTTAGGGTTAGAGGATATGTACTCATTAATGGTAATAGAGATTAGGGGTGATTTGGTTTATATTAGTTCAAGATAATAAGAGTAGCAAGGGTTGGGTTGTATGTGTTAAAGGAATTAGGTGTGACATTGCTTGCGACGTTCAACCATTTTGGTTGGAGAGACATTTTGGAACTTCAGGGTTTGGGTCGGTGCATGGGCAACCCCGGGGCAGGGGTAGTTGGTAATGAAGCCTTTAGGGATGGGGCCTGAAGGATGGTATCGACTTCTTGTGTTAATTGACATGCATGTAACTAGGTAGTAGGATGATGCATGTTGACATGTGCTGGACAATTGAGTGGGGAGGGTGAATCAGTTGTTACTGTTCTTAAACAATTATGCCTATTTTAAACTCTTACAGAACACTTAATGACGATCACAATAATGTAGGGAGGTAAGCACTAGAATATTCAACGTCAATCACACACATGAAATATACAGAGACAGATATTTCCTGGGGAAACCCATAAAGGGAAAAACCTCTTCTTCTTGATATGATAAGTAATCTTTATTTTATGTACATTATCATTCATATGAGATCCAACTCCTCCTGAGGCTACAACCTTTATTTTACAAGAAACAACTTGCTGAGAGAACCAACTCTCTGGTTTATCTAGCACCCACTAGAAGGAAGCACAACACCAATTGAATGGAAGCACCAACTTAGAGTCACACATGAACTAACCTATATAATAGAGAACAATAGTTCTCCCTTGCACCACCCTACCACCCTGGTTTTTCTGGCTGCAACCAGATGGAGACTACAACTCCCTGTGTTCAAGAACCTACTTGAAACTCTGAGGACAACAATCCTCCCTAGCACCTCCCTACCACCCTGGAATATAAATCTTTTCTTTTCTTGAATTTATCATAGTGATACAACATTTGTCTATGGCTTACCAGTCTCATCATTGTTCTACTACACCGCTCTGCTCTGCTTGCATCAATGTCTTTCTGCTCGCCTCTCCCTTGTGATTTCTATTCTTCTTCTTTTTATACTATGTGAGCCATCTTCCCTCTATGCGCTATGCCTCTGCATGCTCTTCATTGTGTCGTCGTTCTACCCTACAGGTTGTTCACTGCGTCTCTTCCTCAAAACTGCATAGCTAACTCGCAAAATCCACTCACTTATTTGTTCTTCTTCTTTTTCTCACGTCGATTATTCTATCTGATCATCATGGAAACTCTTTGTTATCTCTGGTGGTTAGCACCATGTGTTCATCATCAATGAGCATTATGCTGAGATTCCTTAGCTTCTCTGGTAGTCAAAACTCTTCATCTTCGCTGTCAGTTATAGCTAGTCAATTATGGCTTCTTTGGCTTCTAAGCCCCTTCCTTCATGTGATCACTGGCAGTGACCATACGCCTGGGCTTAACGAGTGCTTGAGTGATTATTAATTCAACAACCGTGATTCATTCTCCTGAAATGGCCGATTGTCGTAACTTCGACACTTTTCCCTTTAGAAAATTTGGGTTTCAAACCTTTCAAAAGTTCTGAATCAGAATCGATGAACAGATCAGATGGTTTGCATTTAATTCGCAGAAACAGATCAATCATCATATTTGATTCTTACAAGGCTTAATCTAACGACCATGATTTAATCAACCATTGAGATGGATGGCCACCTTTTACTCTGGGTCTTTGACTATTATACTTATGCTATCCTTCCAGTGTATCTTGATCAATGGTTGAGAGTGCACCCAGCATCAGATCGATAGACAAGATCTCCTTCGGGTCTTCGGACTTCAGAGATTTCGAGTCTCAACCTGTTATTTCCTCCAGAGAGATCACCTGCTCGGTAAGTCATAAACGATGGATACCGCTTGTTGTAAGTCAATGATTCCACTTACATTATCCTTCCACTGTAGTAAATCAACGAAAAAGAATGCTCTCGAAGTGATCTTTGAGATCAGACGTCTCGTGTCCACTTTGGGTCTTCAACATTCGGGACTTCGGGACATTGGGTGAGTGCGATGGTAAAAATCCCGGAGTGACGTAACTACTTGCGTCACTTGATGATGTGTCATGAGCTGAGAATTTGCCACGTGTCACTCTGATTCATGATTTACAAGTACCGGAAATGTTGATTTCAACTTGACACTTGTCATTCTCTGATTGTGCCACGTGTCCTTGATCTAACGGTCAGGATAGTATCTTAGATCAAATACTGAGAGTGACTTCAGACCTTCGTCCTTCAGGACTTCAGGGATTTTGACATTTCTTGGTGGTGAAACTCCCGAAGCAATTCTCTCGGAGTGACATAACTTGCTTACGTCACTTGTTGACATGGAACGAGCCAATTTCCTCTTGATGCTTGTCATCACTTGATTATGCCATGCGTATTTGCTGACGTGGTCTACTGACATAGTCTGTCGATGTGGTCTTTTGATGAGGTCTGCCACTATGCTCTTTTACTGACGTGGTCTACTGACCAACAACCCTGAACCAATGATCCTCATTTTTCCTCCAAATCTGACGGTCCTTATTCATTTCGGATTTTCGGGCTTCAGTTATTTCACATCTCAAACATTCTGGAGCGTAACCTCCTCGTAACTTTAAACCCGAACTAAATGTTGTTCGTCGATTAGGATCTTAGATCGATGGCTTGATCTGTCAGTGTTATGGATCTGCTAGCTTATCCTGTCCTTCCACTTGAAAGTGATGTAACGGCTAACGGGAATTCGCATAATCAAATTCTCAAACGTTTTTCTCGCTTATATTGTCCTTCCACTCAAAAGTGATCCAACAGTTGTGAAGTTTCTTAAAACATATCCACGATCAAGAATGATTGTGAAACCACAATCTATGAGTGTTTTAACTCATCACCCAACTCCGGAATGGGAAGATGTGCGTTATTGGTGAGTTAACCACAATCGTTGATCTTCAAAACTATAAGATCCAACGGTTCTGACTAATTGCGGGATGAGTACAAGCACGATTTTTAATTCTCCTTTCAAACTCTGCAATTCATCCCTACCATAGAATTGGTGATTGCACATATGACATACATAATTTAATCTGTCTTAAACTCATTGCTTGTTGGATCAACTGCAGTTGTAGATCTTCGAAGCTATGAAATCTGGTGATCTAGAAGGATTGCGCGATTGTAACTGGTGAGTAGTTTAATTCAGATTTTTCTCCCCACAATTCATCCCTGCCGTTGATCTGGCTTACAGATCCGATGGTCTCAATTTGATCTGAGTTTTATCGCGCCATCTATTCTGATCTTCTGATCTTCATTCGCTAACTCTCCTAATCTTTAATCTCCATTCACTTCCTTCTCCTTTGCCTTGTGTTCTTTCCATCAATGACAAGCACACTCCTTCCTGCCAAACTTGCCAACAATCTCCCCCTTTGGCATTGATGGCAACCCTCAAAGGCTGCGCTAGACTGCTTGGACCTCCAATTGTAGCATCGAGACCATTCTTTTTCTCCCCCTTTGAGATTTATGTCAAAGAAAACATGATCCCCCTGAGTTGTTGCAATACTTTTCGGAGGTATCAAATATTCAACCAACACATACTCCCCCTGACAGGATGGACTTGCTTAGGTGAGAGTAGGGATGACACCCAACTTCTAACGAAGATATTCAAAAGGTGTCTTGGCTAGGGGTTTAGTAAAGATGTCTGCAATTTGTTCTATGGAAAGGAATATAATTCAGCTAAACAACCCTATTTGTAACCTGCTCTTTGAGAAAATGATACTTGATTGGGATATATTTCATATTTGAATGGAGAATAGGATTCTTTGAGACACTAATGGTACTGGTTTTATCAAAGTGAAGTGGAATTGGATTAGTACAAGTTACCTTCAAATATGCAAGAGTTTGTAACATCCATAAAATCTGAGTGGAGCAAGTAGCATCAACAATGTACTCTACCTCTGTAGTTTATAATGAGATAGATCCCTACTTTTAACTAATCCTTGCTACTAACGAATCACCTAAGAAAAATGCACCTCCACTGCTGCTCTTTCTCTCATCCAAACAGTTTTCCCAATCAACATCTGAATATGCAGTTGATTGTAAGTTCTAATTTCTAGGATACCAAAGACCATAAGTCATTGTACCCTTAAAATATGTGAAGATCCTCTTGAAAACTACTAAATGACTTTGTTTAGGGGTATATTGATAACAAACTACCATTCCAATAGCCTACATTATATCAGGACGGGATGTTGTGATGTACAGAAGACTGCCTATCATTGATCGATATGTTCATTGATCAACATCAAGTGAAATATCATCTTTACTGAGCTTGCAACCAACCACCATAGGTGTACTAACAGGAGAGGAATATCCCATCTGAAACATCTTTAACATCTCTTTCAAATATTGTTCTTGAGAGATAAATATCCCTGCATAACTCTGATTGATTTGTAAACCAAGAAAATATGACAGTTCTCCTATCATGGACATCTCAAACTCAGTCTGCATTGAATTAGCAAACCACTGAACTGAAAGGTCATTAGTGCATCCAAAGATAATTTCATCTACATAAACCAAAAAAACTAATAAATCATCACCTTCAGATTTTATATATACATTTCTGTCAACAATACCTTTCTTGAACCCGTTGTCCTATAGAAATTTTTCCAGTCTATGATACCAAGCTCGTGGTGCCCGTTTCAGTCCATATAATTCCTTTTTCAACTTACATACATAGTTAGGATTATCTATCAGCGAAAATCCTTCAGGTTTCTCCATGTATACTTCTTCTTCTAGGTATCCATTAAGAAAAGATGACTTAACATCCATTTGATATACTTTAAAGTTCTTATGACATGCATAGGCCAAAACCATTCTGATGGCTTCCAATCTTTCCACTGGTGCAAAAGTTTCATCAAAATCTTGTCCTTCAACTTGTGAATACCCCTTACAGACCAGTCTGGATTTATTCTTAACAATTTTTCCTTGTTCATTTATTTTATTCTTAAACACCCATTTGGAGCCAATTACATTCTTATCTGTAGGTCTAGGAACAAGCTCCCAAGTATTGTTCTTCTCAATCTGATCCAGTTCCTCATTCATTGATTTTAACCAATTTTCATCTTCATTGGCTTCATTGAAGTTCTTGGGCTCCACCATGGATATGAAGGCTATATGTGATTGCTCAGTGTTTTTTATTATCCTTCTCCTGTTTTTTACACCTTTGTCTTTCTCACCAATTATCTGACTTGCAGGATGATTCTTTTGAGTAATTCTGGAGGAAGGATTTGATGTTGTATGCTAATTTGAGTCTACCTAAGTATTTGCATCTTCATATGAGTCAGAGTCTTCTTTTTCTAATTCTTGGACCTTTTCAACTTCAACTTCACCTATATCCTCTGTTGTTTATTAAGTATCTGTCACCTCTCTTACTGGGACTCCTTCATCAACTTGTATATCAATACAATCAACCAATTTATGCAGCCTCTTATTATAGCATTTGTATCCTTTATTGTTTGTAGCATACCCTAAGAAGATGCCTTCATCATCCCTGCCATCAGACTTGCCAAGGTTTTCATTATTATTCTTTATGTAGCACTTACTCCCAAAGACTTTGAAGTGTTTGATTGTAGCAGGTCTTCCATGCCACAGTTCATAAGGTGTCTTGTCAGTGTGTGGTCTGAGATGACCTTTGTTAAGAATATGGATTGTTGTGTGGATTGCTTCTACCCAGTAGGTTTGACAAATGTTCTTCTCATTCATCATTGACCTGGCCATTTGATGAATTGTTCTGTTTTGCCTCTCAACTACTCCATTTTGCTGTGGAGTTCCTGGGATTGTGTATTCCCTTTTGATCCCATGTTTATCATATAATTCATTGAAATCACATGACATAAATTCTACTCCTCTGTCTGATCTTACAACCTTTAATCTATTGAGTGTTTGATTCTCAGTTAAAGACTTAAATATTTTAAACTTCTCAAATGATTCATCTTTTTCTTTGAGAAAAGAAACCCAAGTGAGTCTGGATTAATCATCAATGATCAACAAGAAGTAGTTTTCCTTCCCTGTGCCTTCCTATATTGATGGTCCACATAGATCCATATGAACTAATTGGAGTGGTTTCTCTATTGAAGTAGAGTTCGTGGATTTAAACTGTGTCCCGATTAGCTTTCCTACTTGGCAGTGTTTACACACAGAATCTTGTGGCTTTGATATTCTTGGAAGATCTTTTATTGCCTCAAGATTTTTGAGCTTGATTAAGTGGTCAAATTTTAGATGTCCAGGTCTCGTATGCCATAACCATCTCTAATCATGTCTGATTAGATGACACTCTTCTCTATATCTTTCAACACATATACATTATTATCTATCCTTATGCCTTTAGCCACCACTAGTCCTAAATTTACAGATTTTATCTTACAATCTTTGGAAGTGGACACCACTTCACATCCTCTGTCACACATTTGACTTACACTGAGCAAATTATGTTTCATCCCATCTACAAGCATGACATCTTAGGCTTTTCATTTTCCATTACTTAAACTCACCATCCCTTTACCCTTGATTTTACCTGGTTCATCATTTCCAAAGGTCACATTTCTTGTTTTTCCTTTACTTATAGACATAAACTTATCCTTGTCTCCAGTCATGTTCTTGGAACATCCACAATCTATATACCAGGGGTATTTTTGTTTTTGAGCTAAAAGTACTAGACCACAATTTTCACTATCTTTCTTTTTCCATGTGCTGACATTTTTAGCCAAGGGTTTTATCTTTGTATCTGTTTTGTAATTCTTCAAATGGAAGTTTGCAGCTTTGTGGCCAAAGTTATGACAGTTATAGCATTCGAGCTCATTCTTCAATAGGTCAAAGTGATTGGTGCAACTTTATCTATTTATTGGTTGTTTAGTTCTATGTTGCAAAGATTGGTTATTTCTAGATCTTCTCAGTTGCATGTCTCTAAACTTAATTTGACAATTTGCAATCTTATGACCAAAATTAGAGCAGTAAAAATAGTAACCATGAAAGAAATTTTGGTACCTGAAGGATGTCCTTCTTCTTGGTATTTGTTGCTCCATATTTTGATATATTTTCTTTTGATCAGGGATCATCTTATCTTTATTAGCTTTTGGTGACAGAGTACTCACATGGTTTGATTGTCTGTTGATTTGGAACTTGAACATCTTTATTGGCTCTTTGCTTTCTGTTTGTTTGTCGCTTGAGCCACTTACATAGCCTAAACTAGTCTTCAACAAAGGATATCTCTGTTTGTTCAAAATTTCATTTAGTTCTATTGAGGCTTTAATGCTTGGAATATTTTTGAGATACAATGCTTTAAACTTCTCCTTCTCTTTTCTAGTTTTTACTACCTCTTCTTCCAAGGCTTCACATCTTGCCTTCTTTTCTGATAAATTCTGTTTCAGAATGTCCTCTATCTTCTTTGCCTCTTCTAACTCCACTTTTAGTAGGGCAACATATTCATCGGGTTTTTTACCATTCTTTTCAAACTGCATCAACAATTGTTTTTGTTTTCTCTTCTTGAGTCTGAGTCTGTCAATCTCTTCTAAAGAACTGATCAGTTCACCTTCCATATCAACCACAACTTCTTCATCATTAACATCACTTCATGTGTTTTTATTATCATAATCTGCTTTTTCCATAAGAACAAATTCATTAACCTTATCTTCACAGGAAGAGTCACTATTTGTGTCTTCTGAAGAGTCAACATTGTTTACACATAAATTTTTCTTTTTACCGAACCTCCTGGTTTTGTACTTCTTTTCACCTTCAGAATTCTGATCCTGCTTCTTATATGGACACTTAGATGAAAAGTGAGCTATATTTTCATAGTTAAAACACTTGAAGGGAAACTCTAGTGGTGGATTTATCTTTACCTATCCTCATTTCATATGCAGTCAACGTTCCTAGAAGTTGATCAAAAGCCAAAGCTTTTAGATCATTAATTTATTCTATAGCATATACCTTTGGGTTGAACCTATCAGGCATAGATCTCAAAATTTTCTGAACTAAAGAGGCTTCCTCAATTTTTTCACCAAGAGCTTTCATTGCATTTACTAGTTCTTCATCTCTCAGAAAGTACTTCCCAATAGTTTCATCTTCTTTCATCTATAGTTGTTCAAACTGTACTCTGTAGGTTTGAAGCTTGGCATCCTTTACCTTCTCATTACCTTCTTAACTGATAGTGAGTTTGTCCCACATGTCTTTGGCAGTTTCTAAGTGCATAACTTTTACAAATTCTACTTCTGCAAGCCCACTCAGAATAACATTCATAGCCTTAGCATTGAAGTTGAATTCTAGCTTGTCATCCTTATTATCTAGTACAACTGGCTTTACATAACCAATCTCTACCACATCCCAGACATCTGCACCTAAATCCATTATGTAGGTTCTCATCCTAACTTTCCAGAAGGAAAAGTTTGTTCCATTGAACAAAGGGGCCTTATTGGTTGAATATCCTTCATGAATTGACATGTTTAAGATTACTGGTCTACCTTTAAATAAAAGGAACCTGCTTTGATACCAATTGTTGGACAACTGAGAGGGAGGGTGAATCAGTTGTTACTGTGCTTAAAAAATTATGCCTATTTTAAACTCTTTACAGAACACTCAATGATGATCACAGTAATGCAAGGAGGTAAGTAATAGAATATTCAACATCAATTACACACATGAAATATATGTTAGGACCACACAATGTACCCTTTTTGCCCATACTTTTTGCCATTATTATACCCTTGATCACCTGTATTTAGACTCATATTATCATTTCATCTGATCATTCCAAGGTATACAACGTCTTTTCTCATTACTATATGTTTAATCTATTTTGCATGATATTTTACATCACTCTCGTACTTAACTATTGATTAGAAGTGCATAAGTGTCCATAATTGAAGATTAGCATTTGAGGCCTGTGCTGAAACACAGAACTGTCCAAGATCGGTGTTGCTGAACTGATGCTGAAACACGGAGCTGCTACATAGTCCGAGGTCGCATATGCCGAAACACGGAGCTGCTGCACAGTTCGAGGATGCAGATGCTGAAACACGGAGCTGTCACACAGTTCAGAATTGCAGATGTTGAAACACAGAGGAGACCGCCAGAACCAACGATGCTGAAACACAAGCCGTTACAGTTAGCAGTCAAGGCCGACACAGTCAAGAGCGCAATTCACGTGGCTGAAACAGCCC
>ML787509.1:80251-111450 GCA_009831015.1 Picea engelmannii
GGTCCATTACCTAGGCTACATCATTGATCAACATGGCGTACATGTGGATCCAGCCAAGATCCAAGTCATCCGTGACTGGCCAGCCCCAACCACACTCACTGAGCTTCAGATCTTTTTGGGCCTTGCCAATTTCTACCGCAGGTTTGTGTTGGGATTCTCCCATATTGCATGGGCCCTCAGCCAAATAACCAGGGGTGGTGGTAAGGAAAAATTTGCATGGGGCCATCCCCAACAACAAGCGTTCGATGATTTGAAGCAATGCTTGTGCTCAGCCCCAGTACTTTCACTACCAGACCTGCAACAACCCTTTGAGATTGAGACTGATGCTTCAGACTATGTTGTGGGTGTTGTTCTCATGCAGCACAGCCACCTTGTGGCCTATCATAGTGAAACACTATCAGATGTTGTCCATAAGTACCCTACTTATGACAAAGAAATATACCCCATTGTGCAAGCCTGTCGCCAGTGGAGACATTACATTCTTGGGAGGGAGACAGTCATTCACACTTATCATAATCCATTTTAGTTCATGCAGACACAAGAAAAATTGCAAAATGACCGCCATCAAAAGTGGTCCACATACTTGCAGCAATTCCACCTCAACATCAAGTATAAAACACGAAGCACCAACTATGTCGCTGATTGCCTCAGCAGACCACCAGTCGCTGCACTCACCACAGTACTAGACTCCTGCGGCCATGAGACCTCCGGATGGCCCCAACTCTATGAGACAGACTCGGACTTCGCCACCACCTACCAAATGTTGGGTGCAAAGGCAGTTGTCAATAATTTCCATCTTTATGATGGGTTGTTATGTCATCTGGGCCATATATGTGTTCCCTCAAGTGAGCGAGCGAAGATGATCTGGGAATCCCACTACAGTCAGGTGGTAGGACACTTCAGCGTCGAAAAGACAGTGGCGATGCTACAAAAACATTTCTACTGGCCAAAACTTCGAGAGGAGGTCAACAAGTATATCAGGTCTTGCACTGCTTGTGCTATTGCCAAACCAACCACTAAGAAACAGGGCCTGTACACCCCTCTTCCTACTCCTAAAAGACCATGGGAATCCATCTCAATGGACTACATGTCGGGCCTCCCATCCACTAAGTGGGGAAATGACTGTGTTTTTGTGGTTGTCGATCGCTTTTCTAAGATGGTGATTATGGTTGCTTGCAAGAAGAGCATCACAGCAGAAGCCACTGCCAAGCTCTTCTTTGAACAAGTCTGGGTACATTTTGGAATCCCACAAACCATTTTCTTAGATCGGGACAGTCGATTTCTTAGCACATTCTGGTCGAGCCTCTAGTCACTGTTGGACACCAAGCTCACCAAATCCATGGCTTTCCACCCCCAGGCAGATGGCCAAACTGAGGTTGTAAATCGAATGATCGTGCATATCCTGTGCATGTATAATTCCAAGAACCCTCACACATGGGATGAGAGTCTTCCCAATGGGCTATCATACACCTAAAAAGGAGATCGTATGCAAAAGTTACGACCCCGGGAAGTTGATGTACTGACTTACCCAAACGGGGCCCACATGACTTTTGGCGCTTCATCTCCTAGGGTTAGGTTTTTGGATGTTTAGGGTTTTTGAAACTCTGGTTTATTGTAAAAAGGACTTGAGAGCCTCATTGTAATCATCTTCTTGCGAATGAGTGCATTCGTCACATCTCTTCTCAGAGATAAGCCGCCACCATTCTAGCAAGTTTGTTTTCCGCTGCATTTTACAGTTTTAGCTTATTTCCTTATTGAATAGAAAACCAACTTTACTGTATCTTTGTTATTTTGTGTTAAGCATCTGGTAATAATCTGTAGTCATTTCGTTCTGCTCATAAAATCCAGATCAATCGGTCATTAAGGTATACCATTAACAAATGCAAGACAACCTACCAATAATGAAAGTATGTATCAAGGCATCGAGTACAATCTTACAAGTCTGAATAAGGGTGTTGAGGTCAAACACATGAAGAATCCATCAATCGGGAGACATTGATGTATTCCCAACTATCGATGGAGGGAGAAATGCCACTAATGAATACAAGCCTCTAGGTACTCATAGGACTCTAGGCCTCATTTCCATAATAGATGAGATGAAGTCGATGGAAGGAGGCCTACTGAAACGAGAGCATTAGGGAATCTCTCATCAGTCAACAGGTGGTACAAAGCATTATATTGATGATTAGGAGGATCTTGGACGAATAATATTTTCATGAACCAACGACCCTGTGTGTCTCCCGCATGCACCAAATGCAAGTAGTGCACAAAAGAGACCCTCTAAATAACATCCAATGAGGAAGACTACCGACAAAGGAAAGGAAACCACCAATAATCCTAATGGAATCCAAGACATTGCATGAATCCTAATGTATGAATAGATTTATTATTGTCGAACACAAGTGAAACTCCCCAGTCATCGACCAATGAGGAGATGTCGACTGTTGGGTTCAAGGTTACCTACCCATAATGAGAGTAGGACCACGATGTATGGTAGGACTATAGCTTCATGTGACTCTGAGACACACTGAGGGTATGGCCAACATGCAAAGTCAAGAGTTCTTAGAAATGGCCGACACAAAATTATAGACAGCTTTTGAACGAGAGTATGAGACATATGGATAACTCATGCAGCATAGACTTGATGATAAAACTTTGTGATGTAGGAGGCATCAACGAACTCTCCATAGGGACTGGAAGAATAACCAGTCGAGGGAGTAAACTCTAAGTTACGAGATAAGTTTCCTAACGTCAAGATAAACCCAAAATTTGGATGACAGTGGACTCAAAAGTTTGCGCTCTGTTCAAAGCTGACATGACTGCTTCTAATATGAGATAATATTTTTTTCATGCCCGCCTTTTCTTGTTTTTTGCATAGGAAAAGAAATGCTATGATACATGAGAGGAAATGAGTGTTGTGAGTAAGAAACTAGATCCAAACAGTGGAACACACCTATGCTCAATGCAAGGAAGTGCATGCAGGGCATGGACACTCGGGGGGATGTTTACTCATAGGGTACAAGGTGTCAAGTTGCAAAGGATATAAACAAGGCTCTACTTGGTTGGTGATGCAAATTGATGAGGTAAGAGGCTTATAATGAGAAAGAGGCAACCATAAATAGGCTCAATACTACAAGCAGGATGATGGAATGCAATTCCAACTTAACTCTAAAGAATGTCCTTTTTCATAGATTTAGTCCCCTAGGCCCGAAAAAGTATAAAATAATACCCATGAGAACTCTTCTAGCCAATGGTGACTAGAGTATTTCGTTTTCGTAAGTAGTCTACTTGGTATGAAAAAGGGGTTAAACTTACACCAAATAGACGTCCTTTCAAATCCATTTAACGAGTGTGAAAGAGACAAGTTCACTCGACAATCTTTTCATTTTATAGAGAGTCAGAAAAGAGCTTAAATAAGACTTAAAGGGAGTCACATAGATAAAGGTCAGAATGCTTGTGAGTAAGAATATGGGGTTCAAACGCAAATTCATTTTGGAACTATAAGAGACTCTAATAACAGTAAGAAGGTTTTGTGTCTCTAATAAATGGGTTCGTACCTAAGGCACATGGATCATAGTAATAGGACAATGCAATAATGAAAAA
Source organism: Picea engelmannii (assembly GCA_009831015.1). Taxonomy (NCBI): domain Eukaryota; kingdom Viridiplantae; phylum Streptophyta; class Pinopsida; order Pinales; family Pinaceae; genus Picea; species Picea engelmannii. The sequence goes on from ML787509.1 coordinate 83,855, forward strand.
TGGAGTGAAAACCTATTCTATATGTTGGTGAAAGAAAATACCTGCCAAAGTCATGAACGAATGGTATGACACTAGAAACCACAAAAAACCTAGACAAAACCGCCAAAACCAATTATTTCCACTATACTATTAGTCCATAAGGTAAAAAATTAGCATAAACTATATATAATGGGTAAAAATTTTCAACTAATAGTAAAAATAGACCATTTTACCATACCATTTGAGTTTTTTCACCCACGTAGTGCATTTTAAGCCATTTCCCCCTCGTTCTTCAAGTGTCAATTGTAGGAGCTATGATCAACGAAATTAGTAACCGTTTGGACCAAGTAAGTTCTGATCCCCTCTACCTCAATTTCATTGGTTTGAATTTCAATTTTAGGTCCAAATTTTTGAGTATTTGACCTGGGATCTTTTCATCGTGACTTATAAAGAATTGCAATAAATGAGCATAAATTAAAGTGCACCATTAAACAAGGGAAAACTAAAAAATGAAGAGATATAAGCATCAGATATGAACACAAAAACTTGATAACAGATCTCGTACTTGGTGGACTACATCTCTGGGTCCTATTCTCAAATGGGTAGGCTCTTCCATTAACTCAACAAAAGAATTTGGCAACATACATAAGTATACCTCATTTTGAAATCAAGCTGCAAAAATAATTCTCGGATTAGAAAATAGATAGCACCACTGAATTCGTGGCATCGAATTACCCAAAAATGGTTGTCTCCATGCCTCGATCCGACTCTAGCACTCTCAGGCCCAAGAATAATTCTGTCTCGGTTTCTGTGCCCTCTACAACCTGCAATAATGACTGTACCTCACCTCGAAAATCATGCCCGACAGGTCATACAGTCTGCACCTCCTCTCCCTGTGGTTGGGCATAATACATCTTTTAATATTAAATGTGAGCAATATGTACCAAGTGGTACCCATGGCCTAGTGGTTAGGGGCGGAAGTGTTATGGCGTAGGCTTAGGCGGAGGTTTCGGGGTCGATCCCCATAGAATCCACTTTTGGTTTGTTTGTTATATGTCATATTTTCCATCCCACTAGATTTAGCGTATTCGCTAGAAGGTCCTCCAATGATATTTGACTATGGATATAGTTGGCGTGGTCCGCTAGATTTGGCGGACCCGCCAAGCAATTTTTGTTTCAAAATTCATTCACGGGTTGTCCTTGTGCTTTTCTCGCCTGCCACGTGGTAGCCCCTGTTTGGGCCATGTGGTGACATCTCATTGGAAAATGCTTCCCCCTTCCAAGTCAGCATTCTACGTCAGTCGTACAGACTCTACGGACTGCCACATGGCACGATCCGATTGGTCCATGGATCAGTCCAAAAATCCAATAACAGGGTGACACGTGGCAACCTCAGGTGTCGCCACGTCAACATGCCATGTGTCACTTCCATGTCCCTACCATGTTTGTTGTACAAATGATGAAGTCATTCGTACGAATGTTGATGTCATCAATACGGATGCTGACTCATCCCCTGTCGACTGGGTTAGGTTGACCAAACTTTGACCGCAAATATCTTTTAATCCGCAACTCCATTTGATGATTCGTTTGCGTCGTTAGAAATATTGCAACGCGCTCTTCACAATCATGTCCTTTTCATTGAGTTTTTAGAAATTTTAATTTTTTCCCTTTCTCTGTTTGTTGGAGCCATTCTGATCGTTCTAAGTTGCTTTTGTGAGTTCTGAGTTGTTCTTATCCTTCTTTGGATCCTTTTCAGATCACGCCTTCCCACTTAGAGATTTTTGGACCACCAAAAGATTTCATCAATCAACAGGTAAGTGAGGGAAGAGCTCCCTCACTTTGTCCTTCTCGATCCACTTTGCTTTGCTTGGATGTGTGCCTTTTAAGCCTACTCGAAGATAATCAACATCACCCCTGTGTGAAGTCCTTGTCGTCTTTTCCATGATGATATCTTCTTATATATCATCCAAGTACTTAGGTGTAAACTCATCAACTGAAGGTATTGAAACTTCCTCATCTTGATCCATGATCATGGGAGGCTCAAAAAGTTTCAATTTCTCAACATTCACAACTAAGTAGATCTGCATGTAAGGTGGAAGATTCAGACGAAAAGGATCGGTACCACTTTTCTGCAAGATAACGAAGGGTCCATAACAAATGGGCTTGATTTTCTTGCCTTCACCCTTCAATATCTCCTTGTTGATGTGAAGCCATACCTGGTCTCCAACCTGGAACTGATGATCAACCCTGTGCTTATCATGCTGAGATTTATACTGTGCTTTAATTTTCTCCAACTGTTCCCTGGCTGCCTGGTGTATTTGTTGGATTCTCTGGATGAACTTGTTGGCTCTATACTTTGCCCGTTCTTCATTCACATCGATATATCTCCCATACATCAAGTTCAAAGGAACCTTTGGTAGGTACCCAAAACATGTCTCAAAAGGTGAACTCTGAGTGGATGAATGTAAAGCTCGGTTGTACGCATGTTTTACATAGGGTATATGTTCATCCCATAACTTGGGATGTTTGCTACAGTAGCCTCAAAGAAAAAGTACCACTGTTCGGTTTACCACCTATGTTTTTCCATCGGTCTGTGGATGGAAAGAAATGTTCCTCTTCAATTTGGTGTCCATCATCCTCCATAAGCTAGTCCAAAAGTCCCCAAGGAATCGAGTGTCTCAATCCGAGACAATGGATGTGGGTAATCCAAAGTGAACCCAAACATACTAAAAGAAGAGTTTAGTAGTTTGCTCAGCAGTGATCTACTTTTTACATGGCATCAAGATACACATCTTTTTGAACCTATCCACTACAACATACAAATAATCATGACCCCCTTTTCTCATTGGTAAACCCCCTACAAAATCCATGGAGACACTTGCCCATGGATGGGATAGAACATGAAGTGGTGAGTATAGCCCCAGTTTTCTATTAGTGGGCTTACAAGTAGAACACATCACACACCCCTTTACATATTTAGTTACGATTTCTTTCATTTGAGGCCAATAATAAAACCTTTGCAAATGAGCCATAGTTTTTCCTACCCCAAAATGTCCAGACATAAGAGAAGTGTGAACTTCTCGTATTACATGGACTCGTTCACTTGTAGGAATATATATCTTTCCAAGATGGTAGAGTAGTTTTCCCTCCAGACAATAGTTCTCTACCTGTGCACCAAGGGTTAGCTTTGCATATACTTCTTTAAAATATTCATCGATGGCATATTATTCTACATATCATGAGATAAATAAGTATTCTTCAAAACAATAGAAGCAACAATAGGAGGTCTAGAAAGCATATCAACTACCTTGTTATGTGTACCCTTCTTTTACTTGATTACCAAATGAAATTGTTGTAGAAAACCCATCCATATGCAGTGTCGATATTGTTGCAATTTGGTCTATGCTTGAAGATACTGTAAGGGATGGTGATCTATATGTATGATTGTTTCCTTCCCTAACAAGTAGTGCTTCCAGTTTTTTATTCTATGGACTAATGCATACAACTCTTTATCATATGTAGGATAGTTAACAACAACTTGGTTAAAATTTTTAGAGTGGTAACAAATAGGCTTACGATATTGCATCAATATTGCACCCATGGCATATCCACTAGAATCTGTCTCGATCTCAAAAGGTTTTTGAAGATTCAGCAGTGCTAATACTGGTGCGGTACTAATCTTCTCCTTCAAAATGTTGAAATCTTTTTGTTGCTTTCCTTCCCATTGAAAAGTGATCTTCACACTAGTTAAGGCATGAAAAGGAGATTTTATAAAGGAGAAGTTGGGAATGAATCTCCTCCAATATTGGACTGCACCTAAGAAGCTTTGGACTTCGGTTACACTCTTTGGCTCAGGCCATTTTACAACTACATCAATTTTGGAAGGATCAATTTTCAATTGTCCTCCTCCTACAATATTACCTAAGTACACAAGTGCAGTCTTGCCAAATTCACATTTAGACAATTTTACATACAACTTTTCCCTTTGAAAAGTATCCAATACTTGCTTTACATGCCTCACATGTTCATCCCAAGTCCCGCTAAAAACAAGAATGTTGTCTAAACATACAATCACAAATTCATATAGGAGAGGACTGAATACATCATTCATCATACGCATGAAAGTTGTCGGAGCATTATAAAGCCCAAACAACATAACTAACCACTCAAACAATCCTTGTTTGGTTTTAAAGCCAATTTTTCATGCATCCTGTTCTACGACTTTGATTTGATGATATCCACTGCGCAAATCCAACTTAGTGAAATAAACAACATTCTTCAATTGATCAAGTAAATCATCTATGCAAGGAAGAGGGTATCAATTTTTCACCGTGATTTTATTTAAAGCCCGGTAATCAACACACATTCACCATGTGCCATCCTTCTTTGGAACCATCACGATTGGAGGACCACAAGGAGATGAACTAGGCTTGATGACCCCTTGATCCAATAATCCCTGTACCTGCTTCTTGATCTTTGTCATCTCCGCAACTAACATCTTGTACATGCCCACATTAGGAAGAGGAGAATCCTATTGAAGATGTATCTCATGTTGGATTTCCCTCTTAGGAGGTAATCCATTTGGTTCCTGAAAAATGTCATCATACTTTGAAACAATATCAATTTATTGCTTTTTATGAGATGGATCACACCCTTGGAAAGTGTTGGGTGTCCTGACATATTTCTCTCTAACTAACATGAGTACATATCTCTTATTAGTGTTTATGAGTATTTTCATTTTCTATGCACTAGCAAGTGTTGTATTTACCCCGTGAGCTCTAACAATATATTCCACTCCCCCTTTAGTAAGGTGGTATTTGTTCTCATGATGAAACACGAATTCTTTTCTATCATAAAGATAATGAATTCCCAACACTATGCCACATATATCAAGTGGTACAACATCCAAATCCACTTCATCAATCAACTTTGACGTGATAGAAAATATGATCCTACATTGTTTGGTGACATTAAGTTTTTCTTTATCACATACCCAACCAAGAGGATAAGTCTTCGAATGTGGTTTCGTTTCAAGACCCATCTTCTTGACAAGTGCTTTAGATATTAAGTTTACTTGGGAACCCAGATCAAATAATGTATCTATCTTAGTATGTTTAGATACAACCCTTATATGAAATAACACATTCCTCTTTTGTTCATCAACATGAGATTCATTACTAGAAATTGAACTAGCATGAAGAGAATCTTTACCTTGTACTCCAACCGCTGTGATCTTTCCTTCATCTCCTGAATCGAAACCAAGATCTTGTTGCATTGTAGCAATGGTCTTTGTCTTCCCCTTTCTACTGAACTATTTTGGTTTCTTTTCTGGATGTAGTTTCCAACAATGTTCTTCATCGTTACCACTCTTCATGCAATGAGTGAAAGATGATTTTCCTCCTTCTCTCGTTACTGTAGCGGTCTTCTTATCCTTCCTTTTAAACTTCTTAAAAGTCTTAAGTGGGAGATTGGAAGGTTTCTTCGTGGGATATTCTTGAACATGTTTCCCCATGTTCTTAAGGTGGGTGGCTTGCACACAAACTTCATCAAGACTAGTGGGGTTAAACAAGAGAAAAGTATGACAAATATAACCGTGAAGTGCGCCAATATACTTCATTAAAGTTTCATAACAATCCAAAGGAATATTCAATGCAAGAGCTTTCTACCTAAATTCTCTTATGAAACTTTGTACAGTTTGACATTTACTTTGCCTTGAAGTTTTCCATTCCATCATTGCTTTATGTAAATACCGTAATGGATAAAATTGCTTCCTTATCGCTAATTTAAATTCCGACCATGAGGAAAGAAGCTTACCACACTTACTTTTGTTCCGAAGCTTGCTCTCCCACCATACAAGAGCGGTGCCTTCCAACCGAAGAGAAGACAGTTGTACTTTAACTTCCTCTTCGTCAATATGTTGGACACAACAATACACTTCAACCTGTCGAATCCAATTATCTTGCTTTTCAGGATTAGCATCTCCATTAAACATAGGTAAAGAAAATTTTGCATCAAGCTTTAATAATGGTTTCTTAAAAGAGGCTTTATGTCTAGAATGATGAGAATGATGAGAATGCTCATAGGAAGAAGAACTAGAACTTGAAGGCGAAGACAGAGGCTCAAGAGGATCTCCTCCAACCCCCTTGGTTTACCGAAGCATCATCATCTTCATGTGCTTCCTTTTTCTTCCCTTTCTTCTTCATCCTCTTCTCGTAATCTCCATACGTTCGTTCGGCCATTTATGACATGCGATAAAAGACCATGTGAAATTTTTTCTCATGTTCACCACGCTTGTCCTCTTCTGCCATTTTCTTCCTTCGGGATGCACGACCAACTTTGGGATTGAAAGTCTTAAGAGTTCCTTCACCCTGCTTATGCTTGGACCTAGTAAGAATTCACACTCAACAATTCAAGTCAAAGATGACTACTCTGATACCAACATGATATGAGATATTTTCATTGCAACTTATAAAGAATTGCATTAAATGAGCATAAATTAAAGTGCACCATTAAAGAAGGGAAAAATAAAAAATGAAGAGATATAAGTATCAGATATGAATACAAAAACTTGATAACATAGTTCATACCTGGTGGACTACGTCTTCCGGTCATGTTCTTAAATGGGTAGGCTCTTTCATTAACTCAACAAAAGAATTTGGCAAAATACATAAGTATACCTCATTATGAAATCAAGCTCCATAAATAATGCTTAGATCAAAAAACATACAACACCAATGAATTCATGGCATGGAATTACCCAAAAATGACTATCTCCATGCCTCGATCTGACTCTGGCACTCCCAGGCCCAAGAAGAATTATATCTCGGTTTTCGTGCTCTCTGCAACCTGCAATAATGATTGTACCTCACCTCGAAAATCATTCCCAATAGGTCATACGGTCTTCGCCTCCTCTCCCCGTGGATGGGTAGAATACACCGTTTAATATTAAATGCGGGCGATATGTACCAAGTGGTGCCCGCGACCTAGTGGTTAGGGGCATAGGTGTTAAGGCATAGTCTTAGGTGGAGGTTCCGGGGTCGATCCCCACAGACTCCACTTTTGGTTTGTTTTTTATATGTTGTATTGTCTATCCCTCTAGATTTAGGGATGTCACTGGAAGGTCCTCCAATGATATTTGACTATGGCTATAGTTTTCATTGTCCACCAGATTTGGCAGACTCGCCAACCAATTTTTGTTTCAAAATTCATTCATGGGTTGTTCTTGTGCTTTTACCTTCTGCTACGTGGCAACCCCTGATTGAGCCACATGGAGGCCTCTCATTGGGCCATGCTGCCCCCTACCAAGTCAGCATGTCACGTCATCCATAAAGGATTGTACAGACTTCCATGTGGCACGATCCGATTGGTCCACGGATCGATCCAAAAGGCCAATAATCGAGTGACATGTGGTAGCCTCTGGTGATGCCATGTCATCATGTTGATGTCATCATGCCACATGTCACTTACATGCCCCTGCCACGTGTGATGTACGGACAATGGAATCATCCGTACGGATGCTGACGTCAGTAGTACGGATGTTGACTCATCCCTTGCTGACTGGGCTATGTTGACCAAATTTTAACGACGGATATCTTTCAATCCATAACTTTGTTTGACGAGCCATTTGAGCCGTTAGAAATCTTGTGACACACTCTTCGTGATCATGCCCTTTTCACTGAGTTTTGGGAACTTTGAATTTTTTCCCTTTGTTGGAGCCATTATGAGCGTTCTTAGTTGCCTCTGTGAGTTCTGAGTTGTTCTTAGCCTTCTCTAGATCCTTTTTAGATTAGCATTAGAGGGCACAAAATGTGAATTAGGGTGTACATGGGTGATAGTTTATCGGGTCACATATACATAGTCTCTGTCACCTCTGTCACTCTTGAGTTGAGTTAAAAATCCAAGGGGCTACCTATGTGGCCACTTTCACAAATCTAAGCTCCAGTGTTGTGAGTAATCATTGTAAAAATTTTACTGTGTCCAGTAGGTTTGTGCATAGCCTTTCTCAAGCTATCAAATTCGTCTCTCTTGGAATGGCGTCCCATTCCCTTGTCATGAATTGTTATATTTTCTTAGGACTTGTGACATTTATCTTGATCCTCATGCTCATTGACCACCTATCAGATCCAACTTTACACATGTTCACAGATTCTCCTATGAATATAGAATGTGTCTTTTTGAAGTTAAGTTAACTCTACAACTTGTCTCAGTCTACTGCCACTTGGCCAACCCCTTTGGATTCCTAACTCCCTCTTTTAACAGATGCTTCAACGTGTGCGCCTTTTTCCACATGTGTTTATTTCATAAAAATATAAGGTCGTACAATTCAATTTTGGTTACTCGACCAATTTGTCTTTTTGGAAAGATAATTAAAATTCTAACTTAAAAAAACAATAATAGAAATAATAATTAAAAATCCAAGTTGTGGGATATCACAGGTTTATAGAGGTTATATAATTTTTATACTTGTTAGGGGTTATGGAGATTAGGGTTTAAAGGGGTTATCACAATGTAGGGTTATAGAAGTAATATGGATTATAGGTTATATGTATTAAGTTTTAAGGTTTATAAAATTTACATGGGTTTGGTCTATAGATGATAGAGTTTTGCAATTATATGGTTTCTAGAAATTTAGGTTTACAATTGTTAGTTGTTTTTGAAGTGGCAACAGGTAAGGGTAGGGGTGATTAGGGTGAGTGGGTTGAGAGCTTAAGGGTGATAGTGATTAATATCATTGGTAATTAGGGGCTAGTAGTTAGGTTTTATTTTTCCTAATTGTTGTGTGTTACTTGTTAATGTTATAGTATAGGGGTTTGCAATTATTGTTATTAAGGGTTATATCCTATATGACTTTTAATGGTTATAGGGTTTAAGAGAGGTAAATAGTGGAGGAAAATAATGATTATAGGGGATATGATTTAAATGACTTAGGAATTTAATTCCTTAAGGGTTATAGGGAGTAGGGTTATATGATTAAGGATTGGAAATTATAAGGGTTAAGAATTAAATGGAGACGAAATTATAGAGGTTAGGAGTTATGTTTTTTTAGGGGTTATTGGTTATATGCATTACAAGGCATAGGTATGATATATGTTAGTTGTTACCAAGGTTATATTGGCTAGGGATTATGTAAGTTCTGTGTGATAAGGTTATAACTACTAGGGTTTTATAAGGATTAGTGGTTGATGTTTAAGATGATTAGATGGGTTATAAGGGTTGATTGTTGTGATATAGTTGGGTGTTTATACTGGTTAATAGTTGGGGGTGGAAAGTTAGGAGTGGTAGGTGTTAAAGAGATGAGGGGTTATGTGTTCTAGGATTAATAGTAATACGGGTTAAAAGGGTTGGTAGTTATATGAGTCATAGGGGTTATAAGAGTTAAATTTTTTGAGCATTAAACAATATTAGGGTTTATATCTATGGGTTATATGGGTAGGGGTTAGGGGGTAGAGTATTAAGAGTTAGGGGTGTAAGGGGTTATAGGATTAAGAGTTATATGGGTAATAATGGTTAAGAGATAACGGTTATATGGATCATGGGTAATTATAATAGGGATTAATTGTTATAAGGACTAACAGTTATAAGTGTTGGGTTTTTGAATTATAAGGATTTTAAGGGTTAAAGGGGATATGGGGTAATTAGATGTTATTTATGTGTGACATGGGTTTGGTGAGAGGTTTATAAATTTTAGTGGTTAGGGGTATATGAGACAAGGTTATTAGGGTGTCAGGGTTAGGGTGTTAGGGTTTATAGGTTATACTAATTAAGTGTTAGGTGTTATATGGTTTTCATGGGCTAATGTTATAGGTGATAGAGGTTTGTAATTATAGGGTTTTGGGGAATTTAGGTTTATAGGTGATAGTGTTTTTAAGAGTAACAATAATTACAGCTTTGGAGATTAAGGGTGATTATTATTAATATGATTAGAAATTAGATGTTTAATGTTAAGGGTTTGTTTTTCTATTATTAGGGGTACAATGTTAATGTTGTAGTGGCTATTGAGGTTTGGATTTATAGAGGTTAAGGGTAATGTTGTAGTGGCTATTGGGATTTGGAGTTATAGAGGTTAAGGGTTATAGGCTATAAGGCTTAGTGGTTATAGGTTTTAAGGATTAAGAGTTATATACGTTAATACTTGGGGGTAATAATGATTATAAGTGTAGATGAGTTAGGTGTTAAAGTCCATAAGGTTTAAAGACACTAAGGTTTATATAATTAGGGGTTGCATAAATATAAGGGTTTAAGCATTAGGGAAATAATGGATTATAGAGGTTAGGGGTGGTAGTGATTATAAGTTATATGCATAATAGAGGTTATGGGTTAGGACTTGTAATTTTATGGGCTTTGGATTATATGGATCATACACATGAGGGGTCATATGGGTTATAAAGTTTTGGTTTTAAATGGGTTAGTTAGTGTTTACACTCTTTAGGTTCTATAGGAATTAATAAATTAAGGTGATAAGAGTTTAATATGGGTTATAAAGGTTTGGTTTTAAATGGGTTAGTTAGTGTTTACAGTATTTAGGTTCTATAGGAATTAAGAAATTAAGGTGATAATAGTTTAATAATTACAGGGTCTAGAGTTTACAAGGGTTAATGACTATAAGGGTGAAAGATTATTGGTCAAGTTAAACTGGTTTAGGGTTAGAGGATATGTACTTGTTAATGGTAATAGAGATTAGGGGTGATATGAGTTATATTAGTTCAAGATAATAAGGGTTGGGTTGTATGGGTTAAAGGAATTAGGTGTTACATTGATTACATGAGTTAAGGATTAAAGGTTAGGGATAATAAGGGTTAAGGGTTATAAGATCATGGGTTAGAGATTAAAAGTTATATGGCTTATGATTCATAGGGGTTAAACATTACAAAGGTTATGGTTTCTTTGGATTACAAGGGGTAAGGTGTTAGGGGATTCAATACCATGGAAACATGGTTATGGTCAACAATTTTTTTTAGAAAAATAATGGTATTTAAGGTCAACCTTTTTTATTGATATTTAATTTAAATATCTTTTTTTATCTCTCTCCCTATTTAATAGAGCCCAAAATAAGATAGTTATTGATCCCTCTCTATACTTAAGAGATTCAAAGTTAAGATACATATATACCAATGTATTCCAAGTTCTTTATTCTTCTCTATGTTTAATAAATCCTAAATTAAAATTAATTTTTATTATATAATTCAAATTATTAATCGTTCTCCTAAAACTAAAACAAATCTATAATATTATATTCAAGATTATGTAATTTTAATATATATCACATTTTTTTTCATTTATAATATTTATTAATATCTTCATTTTACACTTAATTCAATTTGAATGTTGTTAAACTAAAACAAATGATTACAATTATCATTCCTAAACACTAACTTAATTGAAAATATTATTGATTTGATAAATATATGTACTTTATTTTATAATTAGATCTTTATTGATAGGAAAGACAAAAATTATATATTTTTAAATATTAATAATTTTAATCTGTTAAAGTAAATTGAATCAATTAAATAACAAAATTCGATGAATTTTTAAAAAGTGGATTTTTCCAATTAATAAGTTTCTTTTATAAAATCATTATTTTAGTTAAGATATTTGTTGGTCCCTTGTTTACATAATTATTAATGTGCCTCCACGTTTCAAAAACTTTTAGATTAAATTTTAGTTTATCTAAAACGTATATTCCACGTTAAGATTTTAGATTAAATTGTATTTTTATACAAAAGATATATTTACTAATCTCTCTGCGTAATTAATAAATATCAGATTAAATTTCAAAGGAGTCTTTCCGCAATTTCACAGTCACGAAGGTAAAAAAAACGGTGAACGAAGAATACATGCGATCTACGGTTGATTTGGCGGAGCTGAATGGGCGTCCAGTCCAGATAATTAAGTCATTCATCGCTGTAATCGTAGGATTATGGTGAGACACACGGAATCATTCTGTTACACTACCTACCCCACTATCCGCCAGCCTGGTTCGCATTCGACCCTCCGTCCACAATCAATCATTCCCCATGCCACAGTGGAGCTTGACGAAACCTCGGATTTGTCCACGTGTCTCTTGTCCAACTGTAGGATCCGTGCATCACTGTACCCGTTAGATTTGTGCCACGTAAGCTAGAATGTGTTGGATCCGTACTATTTTCGTCGTACGGTCAACCAACCGGGTTGTCCTACTCTCGACACGTGGCACTTTCTAGGTCGCAGATCTGAGCCCTCAGCAACCGCCGGATCTGGCCATTGTATTTATGCCACGTGGCTTCTTCTCAACCGTTCGATCTACCCGTCAGTCATCGCCATGTGGCATCTTGTAAGCCATCAGATCCGTGCCACGTGGCTCCGTTCTGACCGTACGATCTGGCCATCCGATCGACGCCACGTGGATATTTGACCGTTCGATCAGGCCGTCCGATTGCTGCCACGCGGATCCTTTCCAACCATTCGATCTGGCCGTCTGATCTCTGCCACATGGCTCCTTTCCCACCGTTAGATCTGGTCGTTCGATCACCGCCACGTGCCTCTTTTCTGTGCGTCAGATCTGGCCGTTCGATCACCGCCACGTGGCTCCTTTTTGTGCATCGGATCTGGCCGTTGGATCACCGCCACGTGGCTCTGTTCTGCACGTCGGATCTTGCCATCCGATTTCCACCACGTGGTTCTTCTCGGCACGTCAGATATGGCCGTTCGATTGTTTCCACGTGGCTCCTTTTTGACTGTTTGATCTGGCCCAGATCTACGACCTGAAGTGGGCCATGTGTTGAAAACTGAATGACTGGGTAGGCAGACCGTACGACGAAAATGGTACGGATGTGCACCTTCTATCTCCACGTGGCACAGATCCGACGGGTACAATGGAGCAGAGTAGAGGGTTTTCGTGGCGCGAATCGAACGGTTTAATAGTAACGACGTGGCACGGATCCAGACAGTCTTCAGTCTTTGCTCAAAGAGTGTTCTTTTCCGGCAATAACCAGGGGCGCGAACAGTCTGTTTGTTTGCCGGCAATAAGTGAAGTCCTAACCGGTTACACATTACACATGGGCGTTGAGAATCAAGTCTGCCACGACTGCATGCTGCAACGACGTTGAGAATATGAATGCGGAGGCCAACACTATGCTGCAACTGCGTTGAGAATCAAGTCTATCGCTTGGAAAGAGTAAATTCTCCGTCACAAAAATATCTCCGTCGCTGGTTTATTGCTGCGAGAAGCTTAAAGCGCGTGGGAGCTTAAAATGTTTGTTTGAGATATTATAAGCTGTAGACATCTGGGATATTTTAAATAGTCTTTTGTTTATTAATATATAAAATTTATTTATTTATATATTTTATATATCGATTTAAATTTTAAATTTATCATAAAAATATAATTTAATTCCTACCTTTTACAGTCCTTCACCAAATGTGGGCATCGATTGACGACGATCATCCTGCATTGTTTACAAGATTCACATACGATGAATACTACCAAAATTTCTGGAACAGAAAAGTGCACGATCTGCCAATCTGGAACAGAAAATTTGGCAAGAAAAGGGAATACACAGACTTGCCAATCTGGAACTCGGAACACACAGACTTGCCAATCTTTCTGGTGCCTTCAACATCTAATTTGACCAAATTCTGCCATCTATCTGGCTGCCACGTCGGTTCCTCCACTCACGCATCCAGTAAAATTGAGAGCCAGATTTGATTCAGTTGCAAAGTTTGACATTAATTTATTCCATAAACAATAGAGATTTTGACATAAATTATTCCATAAACAATAAAGATTGTGTGTATGAATACTCTATTTTCTTTTATTATTTAAGAGTATGTTAATGTAAAGTGAGAATATGCGCTTTAATTTTCACAACTTGAATATGTATTTATAAGTAGTTTTAGCCGTTTAAAACAAGCAAGCGTTCACACACCATTGTCAATTTTATATAAAACATATAATATTTTAATGTTTGTTTATTTTTTTAAAAGTATTGATATTCACATTGTTTTATAAATGCCTCTCCATGCGGCGGGAAAGATCAAAATAGATTTTAGCTGTTTGATTGGAATTTATTATGTCCCTGCCATAGCAGCGACATTAAGCTTTGGGGCATTTTCATTATTTTAGTGCACGATTTCCAAGGTGTGAAAAGAGGGTTTAACCTAAAGTTTTTTGGTCCGAAGTTTGTATCGGGTATGGGAGCCAGGGGGTGGTGGCTTTAATGATTATCCACTACAGGCTATGCTCACCACACAACAGTCGATGTGCACTCATTTCCTACTCCTACTGCCACCTACTTCAGCTTACTGCTAGTTGCTTACTGTCGGGACTCGAGCAAGTTACGGATGGCTTTCCCACAACCTCATTAAGTGTAGAAACAATATCCCTGCTGGCGAACACGCATCTCCAATGCTTAAAAATATAATGAGAGATAGTAAGCAAGGGCCCTTCACGTCACGAGAGGTATCGTTTCCCATTCAGTAGCTGAGTATCCCAGTCCTATCAATGCAACTGAAAATCCCAGTCGTGTGCAGTGCAGCCAAGCAGTTCCAAAACCTTCTCTCAGCAAGAAGAAAGGAGATCAGGACCTTATCTAAGCTCATCTAAGGCTATCACGTGTTTAATCATTGTCAGGAGAGCATGGTATATCTAAGCCATCCCCACGAGAAAGTACGTGAGGTGAAAGCTAGTGTGCGGATCAGAATTGGTGTATGGCAGGTAGCTAGGAACGGGAGCTAGGTGGTGGCCGAGGATGTCGTTCTGAGGTTTAGAACATGGGTTAAAGAAACGTCCAGTCATTCTGAGCAGTCCAACAAGAGAAGGGCCTTTCGAACAATAATCCTGAGTGGCAAGGAAATTAGAGCCAGGAAAGCTATCAAAAGGCAATTACAATCATTGTTGATAATATGGTCCAATTTGACACAAGTTTGACTTCCTTGGCATAGCTAGCAAAGTTTCTTGAGTGTGTTGAAGTCTCAAACTATGGATGGTTGCTTTACCTAACCCTGGTATGTAAATCAATCATGAATCCTGGTTTAATATTGTGAGCCCAAGTTGGCACAGGAAAATTTTAGAAATATTAGACTCAAAAGAGATCCACTTCTTCTTTCCTCGGCCACCCACTCAGGTAGGTAAGTGAAGACTCCTAAACCAAGCTTCACCCCTAATGCCAATGGAGTAGCAACGTGTTGAAAATCCCTCATCTCTAACCTCTTCAGACATGGGTTTATAAATAGCAATCCCATGGTCTAGTTGCCAAACTTCCACTGCTCAATACCGTAAGCACGGTTAAACATTGGAACGATGGGGTGTTTCTTCGCTACTGTGGAAGGCACCTGCAATTTGGTTTGGGAGGGTTAAGGTTGATATTGAGTATACACATAATATAATGTACCAATCCTTTAGGGCATATTATTGGTGTTGCTAAATAAGAGTTCCTTTGGGAGGGTTAAGTTTTCTATTGAGTATACACATAATATAATATACCGATCCTTTAGGGCATATTATTGGTGTTGGTAAATAAGAGTTCTTGCACTAGTGAAAACAAAATGATCAGGCAGATTGTCCTTGGGTTTTCTTGTTTCTTAAACTCTATCATTGCATTAGTCAAACATGTATATCAAATCATCCACAAAGAATACATACCAGGACTCCATATAGCAAGAAGATAAAAGCACGGGGCATCTAGTTCTCTAGGATCAAGCTGTTTTCATAAATATCAATAAGATAAAATTGCCTGGTAAATTTTCATTTTAGCCATGGTTATATTAAAATACTAATCAATTAACATAACATTCTTACGCTTCTTGCCTTCTGACTTGACACGAAGTATTTCATGAAAGTTAAGTGACTCGACCGTTATGGACCCCTACTCCTGGCGAAATAATGGATTTAGTTAAACGAGTCGGGATAGTAACATAATGGATTCAGTTAAACGAGTTGGGACAATAATAGAGGGCACTAAAGTAAGTAGAAAGCGGGAGCAGGGGGGGCACTCCAAGCCAAGCGATATCCGATGGGTGATTTTGCACTCAATTCATCAAAGGTCGAGGGTATGCATGGATGTGCTCTCCCATTCATTCGTTCGGGTGGTTGTTCATTTCGTTCTAGCTAAAAGATTTTCTTGTGGATTAATACTAAAACTAGAAGGAGAAGGATTCCCTCGGAACATGCTCACCTCACTTAAAATATGATAAGTTGATGGTTATCTGGAATTTCATATCTGCAAACAAGAGAAAATCCCACCTCATGGTTCTGGGACTGAAGCCTTTTTTCATTCTTCTCCCTTATCAAAGTCTGACCCCTCATCCTCCTCTTCTCCTTCTGTGAATCGTTCTCTTTCATCATCTTCAAGCACTCCAAGGATGTCCACGAACACGGCTATGGTCCATCGCTATGATCCATCTCCATGATCCTCATAAATGGTCTAAGAAAATGGTCCATTACTATGATCCTCATAAATGCATTTAAAGTAATTCGATGCATACACATTTGTAAGTAACATTTGTGTCAATATATCTTGAGATGCAGAGATTAAGGAGGCGTGAATGATGGAAATGTGGACAACGAAGCCTAAGTAACATTTGTCCCAATACATCCCTATCGTATAGAATGATATCTATTGACAGTCTAATCATGGCAGGTCAAGGTCAACAATGTCATTTAATATCTGGCAGGGACATTGCCACATGTGGCTTGTTTTAAGTATTGATACTCATACTTGTTTTATTATTCCATCTTTAAGTAGGGAATATTGTGATTCAATTGTAATGTTCATGCATTTCATTGCCATGATACTCCTCAATCCAATGGATTTTGAATTTTGGTCATTATTATTTTTTTAAATAAAAAAAAATTAAATTGAAAATTAAAATCATGGTGTCTATTAGTGGTTAATGGTTATGTTGTGATTTTTTTAAATTTGAGTTATATTATTTTAAAACAAAAAATGAATAAGCAAAAAGGTAGAAAAAACTTGGACTATTTTAGTTTAAAACAGAAAAGGAATATGAGGAAAAGGTAGCAAAGAGTGGTGAGAACTTAATTATCCTCTTTGCTATTGTGCATTTTGAACCCTGGCCATTATGGTTTGCAATTGGATGGCTCTTGCTTGGTATGTCATTGTTGTTATTGATGTTGCAAGCCTTATTGATGTTGCAAGCCTTGACATTGTGGTCTACAATTGGATGCCTCTTGCTTGCTCTATGACTATTGTTGTTGATGTTGTAAACCTCGCTATTTTGGCTTGCAATTGGATGGTTCTTGCTTGGTGTTTGTAACTATTACTATTGGTGTTGCTTGGATTTGTCCCTTCTCGTAGATTTTCTAGATGCTTTGCAACAATTGCTTTGCTCGACATTGTGTGGGAGGTGACAATGTTGTTGGATTCAATGGTTTGTTGGGTTCTTGTCCCTTCTTGTCCATATTGTCACATTACATCTAGTAACTTGGATTTTGGATGGTCGATATCTGCATTGTCATGGGATGTTTGGTCTTTGGAATTGTGTAATATCCCCAAATCGAGTGTTCTAGAATATTATGTAATTTATAGTGTTTCTGATTTTGTAATTATGTCAAACTATTTGCATTCATATATTCTTATGCAAAAATCTTGATAGACTATTCCCTACAACCAATTTTACATGTAGTTCCACTATAGTTGTTTCGTCAAACATATGGCATAAAAACCAAGTATACATCAAATAGAAGACACAACATTGGCATCTTTTATTATGGATAGAGTCTATGAAATACAACAATAAAAGATCACTAATGGATGCTATGGAAGCTACAAAACTCAACAAACAAAACCTGGAATCATGCCAATAGGATGATGCCAACTACTCCACAACTCTCCTAGCCCACAAAACTTCTTCCAAACTAAACCTCCAAAGGAACCCGCAATGCTTTCCAAGCCACCCTCGCTCTGTGTGTCCTTGTAGCTCCTCCTAAAGCCTTTGTGACTCTTCCTCTACTCTGTTGGTATGCAAAACAGGGGGGATCAACCCCAAAGAGACCCTCATGGAATTCCCTTGTCACTCAGTTCTACATAGATAGAAGATCGAGCCCTATGAATACCCCACGAACCTCCTCACAGTGTCACGAACTCCCACAATTCAGCTGGGTATGAATTCAACCTTTCCCAAAAAATTTGTTGACCTTCCCAAGGGAAAATCAGGGTCTCTCTCACATCCCATGATGCTGCAAAAAAGGGTATCAGTATCCTATCCATAGATCCTCATGAATCCCTAAATCAATTTGTTGTCCTACTAAGCTGCAAATAAGTCACGAGATGTAGCTCCAGTAGAAACCCTTAATGGGTTTCCTCTTGTTTAGCTAGGGTGGGTATTGCACCACCGAAACCAAACCAATTAATGGAAGGGTTTTTCCAAACCCTAACGAAAACCTTGGTGTTAAGAGCACTCCAAATAAGAGATCAAATCATAATGTTTAAATTGAAGAGCTTCCCATGTTATTGGGCTAACTGTTAAGTGCGGACACAAATCAATCCCCCTAGCTTCACTACGAAACTAGAACAAAACAAGATAGTACACTACTCTTTCCTTAGATTTCAATTATCAAATGAGAAATGGATCTAGAACATACCTTTTAAATATTGAAGATCTGACTTCGCCAATGCAATCCAAGCTCCATCACAAGGTTTATGAGAAATATCTGCAAATAAGCGCAAGCCAACGATGACAAGAATAACAGAGTCTTTGATATGAAACTATGTACATGATCAAGGAATCATACAATATGGACAAATAACATTCATATAGGACAAAAAAACATATATGTATTAAAGAATGTGGAAGAAAGATACAACCAGATGCCTTGATGTTGTCAAGTTCCTTCCAATAGTTCCTTGTTTCCCACACACTTTGATCCACGAATTCTGTGACTGTATATATGATAGCTACTCACAATCTATCTTGACAAAGAAAATCTCAAAGCCAACATACAAGCTCGAAAAACTCCAAGCTACAAAAATTAAGAATTCTCCAACCTAATCAAGTTAACTTTCTCCATGAGAGCTCCTCTCCTTTTATAAGTTGAAGAGGATAATGTGAGGAGGTTAGGATGATCCCACTAAATCATGAAAGTGAGTAAGATCCAAATCATTCAGAGTCCACCTCACCATAGAAGCTTCTCCTTCTAGAAGCATCGAGAAGATGCTCGTTTTTCCCACGTACAGGTATTTCCGCACCCTAGCTATAGTGCAGCCTGCGGAAATCAGGCATTTCCGCACCCTAGCTATAGTGTAGCTTGCGGAAACTTCGTAGCCTAGCTTTAGTATAGCCTATGAAAATCAAGCATTTCCGCACCCTATGTATAGAACAGCCTGTGGAAATCCTCTTTAATAGGGTTTTTACAAAGGAAAATACAACTTCTTCTCTCAGTGAAAGTTCTTCTCCCTTCTTTCTTCAGGAATTCAGGCCACTGACCCCTCTGAAAGCAACAGATAGGTATACATCATTAATGGTCATAGGGATGACGAAAATAATGTGTAGCAAAGATCCCCCCAAAGTATGATGTTATAACAGAGTGATATCTAAAATACTTTGTCGAGTCTGTGTAGGGAACAAGGAACACGTCGGTCGGAAACCAGCCAACAAACAAGGAAATATAGTACAATAATATATCATCACTGAGGTAGGAATTCCCATACTCATAATACAAGTGACTCAAAGCATAAATGTTGACATGCAAATATCCATGTCAAGTAATATAAGTCATGGCCACCAAACATACACTGTGGATCCATGCCATTATGACTCAAATCTGAACATAGCCACCAAAAATACATTGTGGATCTATGTGTTAAAGACTCAAATTTGAACATAGCCACGAGACATACAATGCGGATCTATGCAACAGTACAAACTGAATATACTCTAATGCAACTTGAATCTGTCATAAAAGATCCAGGGTCTTCATCTCCACCACTCTATAGTACGAATCTAACCATGTGAATACATGTGTTGAAGTCGAACATGGTAGAAACCACTTGATTATTGGCCATTAGTGAATATCGTTAACAAGTGCGAGGGAAATCACCATTAATGTCAATGACCCCAAAGGTCCTCTAGTACAATCCAACGAATGTGAAATAATGAGCTGAAGCCGAAAACTCGGTGGAATTTATCGATCAGGGGTCGATAATGAAAACCCACTGTCGAAAGCGAGGAAACCTGCCATTGAGGCATGCAAGTTCCAAGGTACCAAATAGTTTCTAAGTCTAATTGTTGGATAATGAGTTGAAGTTGACAGGAAAAGACTCGTCACAGGAGGGCCTTCATGTATCCCGCATCAATGACATGAAACAGATAACAAGATTTGAAGTAGATCAGAGTAACAAGTGATTCAGGATTGACTCAGGGATGGCCAATGCAATAGAAGGCTTAAGGACTGCATAAATGGCCAGCACAATAGAAGGTTTTTCGGGTTGAACTTCTCTTTGAACATATTGACGACATGAAAACTATCTTGGAAACAATGACTCAACAACAGGGATCACAGACCAATTTGTAATCTTATAAAGGACTATGATCAAGAGACAAGTGGATTTTCCAATCTAGACATAAGTGAGTGAAAAGGTGTCATTCTCAAGCAACAAATTGATAGAATCGTCTTCTTTGTCATTTTTATTTTCTTCCTCCATGGAGGGTTTCTTGGGAATGCGAGAGCGAATGTCCTCAAGAGAGACAAGCTCGAGACCCAACTTGTTATACTCAAACCTCGTCGGGGACATGCACTGAAAAACGATCAAGAGCAGCCTGCTCTGATATCATTGTTCCGTATTATTTTCGGCATGAGAGATATAATAAATAAATGTACAGAGATATCATGGATATCCAATAATATAACATAAATGTATCATAGATGAAACCATAAACACATAGATACAGTAATACAAAATTTCTATTAATATGCGAAATGTATAGAACTGTAAAAATACATAGTGAAAGACTCGCTAGAACGGTGGCATCTTATGTCTGAGAAGAGATGTGATGGACACTCTCATTCGCAAGAATATGATTGTTACAATGAGGCTCCAAAGGCCTTTTTAACATAAGTAAAATCCAAAACCCTAACCCCCAAAGATGAAAAGGCAAAAGGTTTGCAGGCCCCGATGGGGGTAGTTGATACATCAACTTCCCGGGGGCGTAACCTTTTCATATGATCTCTGTTTGGGGAACTTGATACACCGTTGGAAAGATGTAACCGAGAAGAATTATTTTTTATTAGCCCAATTCAGTTCCTTTGGAAAAGCCTAAAGCATTCACTTGGGCCCCAAATCCAAAAAAAACGTCGTTTAAGGCCTCAAAACGGCCCTAGAAGTTTGGAACCCGAAAAACTATCAAAAAAATGCCAAGATGAAAAACTATTTTTCGAGCCTGTGGAATAGGTGGGTGGCCATTGATATCCACTTGGATTAGTGGACTTAGGGACAAGATAGATTCTCTCCTTTTATTAGATGATGTCATCCACTACCCTGTACCTATCATCCTCGATAATACCCTCCATCAAATCACAAGCAAATGTATTCTTGGAGTACTCCACCAAGAGAATGGACTTCCAATTTGTTGAGATAATTCTCATGGAGAAGGTTGCAGGTATCTTGGAAAGGGTGTCAACCACTACATTCTTATTCCCCTTTACATACTCAATATCAAAGTCATATGCTTGCAACTTACTCACCCATTTTTGTTGCCTCTCGCTCAAGTCTCTCTACTCCAAGAAATACTTTAGGTTGTTGTGGCTAGTCCTCACCACAAAGCATCCTCCCACCAGGTATTGTTTAAATTTGGCTAATTCATGCATGATGACCAACATCTCCTTATCATAGATGGATTAGAGCCTTTCTGTCTCCCTTAAATTCCTACTCTAGAAAGCTATGGTATGTCGATTCTACATCAACACCACTCCTATCCCTTCTTTGGATGCATCACACTCCAATAAAAATGGTTGAGAGAAGTCTGGAAGTGCTAGCACTGGGTAATGCTAAATTATGATCTTGATTTCTTATGAGGATTAATTCTTTTACTTTCTTCAACACTTTGATTCCATCTTAATACACTTCAACAATACCAAATCATAATCGAATAGCAATAACTATGTAGATAAGTAAGCATGCACATCAACAAAACATATGCCCTGGGAAAAACCTATATAGGGAGAAAAAACCCAACAAATGATATTCCTTTATTGCATTAATAATGTAAGATCACTTACAAATATCCACCATGAATGTTGCCAAGATGACTCTAACCTGACAAATACCTAAGAGACGTTGTTGACATACACCTCTGATATGTTGCCTCTATTGTTGATATACAACACTGATATGCTACTTTGGTATGCTACCTCTTTATCACTTATATGTGCCTCTATTGTTGATATACAAGACTGATATGCTATTGATATATGCCTATGATATGCAACCTCTATTGTTGTTATACATCACTGATATGTTGCCTCTTTATCACTGATATACTCCTCTATTGCTTCTCCCTTAACCTGCATATCAAAACTGTGTTGAAGAGAGGGGTCGACCTCTGCTTATATAGGCTGAAGAGGAGAAGAGGAGAGACTCGAAATAGTAACCCGTTTTCATGCTTTAATCATAAATCAGCTTCATAATTTAGTTCGAACTTAGAACTAGACTTGAGACTGATATACTTTAGTTCGAAAATAGAAGTAGACTAGAGACTTTAGTTACAACTCAGCATTACACTTTAGTTCAAAAATATAACTAGACTTGAGACTAGTATACTCTAGTTCGAAAATAGAACTAGACTTGAGACTTAAGTTACAACTCAACATTACACTTTAGTTGGAAAATAGAACTAGACTTGAGACTTCAGTTACAACTCAACATTACACTTTAGTTCTAAAATAGAACTAGACTTGATACTCTAGTTGCAACTCAACATTACACTTTAGTTCAAAAATAGAACTAGACTTAAGACTTCAGTTACAACTCATCATTACACTTTAATTCGAAAATAGAACTAGACTTGAGACTTCAGTTACAACTCGACTCTTTACAAGGAAATTCGAAATTCTCTTCATGGTGGATAATGTTACACGTTCCAACACACTAGATCAATACGTTTATATCATTTTCAATATTAGGAATATCATTTGTTTCTATCTCATGAGAATTTTGTATTCAACCTAAATTTTTCTAGGTGCCTTGATTTTTTATCATGGCTCACAAGGCTTGACTAGGCTCACAGAGGTTGTACATTCCCCCTGACTTTTGCACTAGTTTTTCTATGCTCACAGAGGTTGTATGTTCCCCTTGACTTTTGCACTAGACTGTCTATGCTCACAGAGGTTGTACATTCCCCCTAACTTTTGCATTAGACTCACATAACATCTCGTTCATCCTAACTTTTGGTTTGACTCACAGAGGTTGTACGTTCCCCCTGGCTTTTGTCAATACCTCACAAGATTGGTTGATTCTCCAAATCTCTCTAGCTAGCCTCAGGGTGGCCCATATGGCCTCTCATTGGAGAATGAATGTCAATGTTGCCAAATTTAACAGGTAAGTTCTCATCACCTTCTTCATTATGTCAAACACTTCCTGCACCTCCTTTGACAATCTGAATGCTCCTTTCTTGGTGATATCTATCAATGGCACACCAAGTTGTGGAAATCCTTTCATAAAGTGCTTGTAATAGCTGCATATCTTGAATAACCCTCACAAATATGAGAGTGATCTGAGTGTGGGCCAATCTAAGATCGTTTGGATATTCTCCTGATATATTTGCACTCCCTGAACTTTGATCACATGTCCCAGATAACGAATATATGTCAACCCAAACTCACACTTTTCCTCGGAAAATAGTGACTGCTCCCCCATGATGATAATAAGATCATCAATATGCCTTATATTATTCTCCCACATCCTATGGTATATCATTAGATGATCGAAGAACACTAGTAAAAACTTCCTCAACTGCTTGTTGAAGATATGGTTCATACATTACTGGAAGGTAGTTGGTGCATTGGTCAACCCCGAAGGGCATGACCAAAAAATCATATTGCTCATAGTGACATATGAATGTTGTTTTGTGGATATCCTCCTCTCTGACTTGAATCTGATGGTACCCTGATCGAATATCAATCTTCAAGAAGTACACTCCCCCATGCAACTCATCTATCAACTTGTCAATCCTAGGTATTGGGTATTGGTTCTTGATTGTCTTCTTGTTTAGCATCCTATATTCAATGCACATCCTCATCATGCCATACTTATTCTTCACCAGTATGAATGAAGAAGTGAAGGGACTAGAATTAGGCATAATGTGCCCCATCTCCAACACCTTCTTTATGGTCTTCTCTATCTCATCCTTGAACTTCTTCATATTTTTGTATGGTTTGGTGATCACAGGCTTCGCTCCCTCCCCTAACTCAATGGCATGCTCAAATCCCCTGTTAGGTGGTATCCCTATTGGTAATGGTCCAAAAACTCTATCATGCTTCCCAAGAAATGCATGTTTGTCCACATGGTAGTGTTGGTGCTCTTGTGATGGATTTTCCATGGTGATTAAACACTTTGTCGTGCAAGCCACGTCCCTGTGTATAAAAATAGGCTCCATGTGTTTGTTTGACAAGATCCTCAACACTTCTATCGACATACCTCTAAATATAATTCACTGGCCTTCTTTGTCCCTAAACTCCATCCTCATTTCCCGATATTTTATGTGGATATCCCCCAGCGAGTAAAAACACTAGAAACCTAATACCACATGGGTGTTTTCCAAGTCTACGACATAAAAGTTATCAGTCAACATATAGTTTCCCAATTTCACATCCAATCTCCTGATCCTATGATTACATGTCATTTTGTACCCATCTGCTACTACTACGTTGAATCCCTCAAATTCCTCTATCAGAATGTCTCTTTTGGTGACAAGTGTTGGGTCATTGAAATTATGAGTGGCCCCATCATCAATTAGTGTTGTAACTCTCTTCCCCTACGAAATTCCTTTGACCTTGAAGGTGTAGTATTTGGGGACCCTTGAAAGTTTGGAAATGGTCACTTTCTTGACTCTTTCCTACAACTTCTTTTCCTCTGCAATTTCAATATGTGGTGGCTCTTACTGGCCAATGTTATTTCCACTATCCTTAATGTGAGATGACTCATTCTCATCATCATCCTCCTCATCATAAAGTACCTCTATGTAATGTACTTTCCCTTTTCCCATACATTAGTGACCTATATCTGAAGGTTATTTATAGATAAAGAAAATATTCTTCCTCCTCAACTCTCTTTGAGTCTCCTCATCCATCATTTCCTTCCTTGTCAACAACTTATGGTGAGGCTTTGTCACCTAACTCTTTTTTGGAATAAATTTATTTGTTGATACCTTCTTAGGAATTGTGTTTTCCATGTCCTGGGTATTCATGATGGTATCCTATAATGTGGTTGTCCTAAAATCATTCACACACCCTCTCAAGGGTTCATCTAACCATTCAGTGAATAACATCACCAATCTCTACTCTGAGATGCTTGTCACCATGATTTCTATCTTTTGAAACTCCATGGTGTATGCCTCTAGTGTACATGTATGTCTCAACTGTTCCAACTCCTTGAAGTGGATCTCAAGTTCCTTTTTATCAAATCTGTCCATCAATATTTGGGTGAAATCCTCATACGAGGTGATGTTGGCATGCCCTAATGTCACTATCCCATGGTACCACCACTCATGAGCTTCTCCATTCAAGTGTAGGGTGGAAAATTTAATTTCCTCCACTTGTGTCATCGTGTTAATTTGGAAGTAAGTTTCCAACTTATGTACCCATTCTCAGTTTGTGCACCTGTCAAATCCATCAAAAGGAGGGATAGTCATCTTCCCTAACTTGCACAAAAGATCAAAGTTATGTTGGATCTGTGTTGTCCTTAGTTTGTGTCTGAGCATGGTGTTGTTGTAGTTAGTGTAAGAAATAGTTTCCTAGATCTCCTCCCCTAAGGCTTGATACTCTCTAAAGTATGTGGCGTATTCATCCACCCAATCCTATTGTCCATGTACTCTTGTAGGCTACTCCTCAAGGAAAGGTGGAAATAATGGCCTAGGCGTCCTCTGAATCCCTATATATGGGGCACTCTATGTGGGAATATGTGTTTATCTAGCCACTTCCTGAGTTCTACCTCCTCCTTGGCTTCCTTCTCCATTCAACATTTTCTATCCTCTTTTCCCCACCAACTGCATGAGTATCTTGGTCTGCTATTGGAAAATATGTGGGTGATAGAATTGCAAGAAAATTTTGAATTTGAAATTGATGATAAGTTCTCATAATTTTGTATGCATGTGATACAGGTGAGATGAAAAATATTTGTCTAGGGAGGACATATGAAGGATGTCAATATGGAAGCGTGAAATATGCTACTGTTGAGACATGATAATCCCGTGGTAAGCCATGATCACCCTAGAACATGTTGTGTTGTGGTAACACAAGACGAAGGGATTCCTCGACAGAGAAATTTTGAGGGACGCCTCAACTTTAAGGCTCAATGAAGTCTTTATAACTCTTCTTGTGCGAGAAATCCTTGGAAAGGCAAGATGGATAACTCGAAGAACTGTATAGTAGAGAAGGGGATGCATGAGCCTGGGCCTAGAGGGTGAGTGACCACAAGGAAGATGAGACTTTGATCATCCTTGTAAAATATGGATTGGGATCATGCACACAATGGTTATTCCCAGGAGAAACAATGGGCCAAGATAATAAGACAACCATGTGGATACAAATCCACAAATTGTACAGATGAGTGTTGTGCTAAGTTATGAAATTTTCTTGAATTTTATGCAACAATAAAATGTTTTCGCATTAAACTATGATTGATGTGCTTGTTGTCCAATAAATATTGAAGGTAGGTGATGAAGGTTAAGAGTCTGGAAAGGACTTGACCAAGGAAAAGGATTGAGATTTGTGAAGCAGTTGAATCACAATAGCATGACAGGTGTTACTGAGAAAGAACATTGAGGACGATGTTCCTTTTAAGGGGAAGGGGATTGCAACAACCCTGTTTTCCCTAGCTTGTAATTTATCGTTAATTATAATTTCCCATGCTATGGCATGGGAACCATGTAAATGTATTATTGTTTGAATTTCCAATGACTGACTGTTGGGGTGAAGCCTTGAAGTATTGGCCATGAAATCACTAGAGGAAAGAATGGGAAAACTATAAGAGAGGGTCCATTATGTCAAATGACCCAAAATTTCCCCTTGTTGGGAATGATAAACCCCCTTCGGATCTCAAGGAGAGGAATCGATTAATGAAGGAAGGACTGGTGGTTGAATACTCAACCACCCCCATGAATGGAAGCATGGTCTGACTGAATAATTTCATCCTGAAGTACAGTAGAGTCTGGCAGACCAGGCTGACCTAAGTTTCCTTCTGATAGAAGGAACACGATAGGTCAAGAACCATCCTAGGGAAAATATACACAGAAAAATAGAGACAAGGAGAATACACACAGAGAGAGAAGAGGAGGAGTGCATGAGGCTCTCCAGGTAACGAGAAGAAGATCTCTGAGAATTTTATAGGAGAATGTGACCCAAGTAGAAGGTCATGAGCTTGATGCTGAGGGAGAATCTGATAAACCTTGTTGAGGTCATGACA